>BLKR01010051.1:0-71959 GCA_011170035.1 Teleogryllus occipitalis
CCGCCACCGCCGCCGCCACCGCCGCCGCCACCGCCGCCGCCACCGTCGCCGCCACCGTTGCCGCCACCGTCGCCGCCACCGCCGCCGCCACCCCCGCTGCCGCCGCCACCGCCACCGCCACCGCCACCGCCACCGCCACCGCCACCGCCACCGCCACCGCCACCGCCACCGCCACCGCCACCGCCACCGCCGTCGCCGTCGCCCCCTGTCGCCACTGCTGCGCCCTCCGCCCCCGCCTCCGTCACCGTCGCCCGGCGGCGCCGCCGCCGCCACCCCCGACGCAACCCGGCGGTGGTTGGAGGGACGGGGGTGGTGGCGGCAGTGGCGGTGGTTGTGCTGCCACCATCGCCATCGCTGCTTCTACACCATCGCCGGCGCCACCCCAATCACTAGCGGTCCAGTTCTGAATGAGAACCACTGTCATCACCATCAACGATTACTGCCTTTCTTACCTGGACTCCCACCATAACCGAGATCGATCTAGGCATCATCAATTCGCTTTACAATCACGAGCTTCAGCACTACCACTCATCTCCAATTGCAGTCAAAATACAGCTTTCTATTAAAAAAATATTGCAGATCATTCGAAAAATCACCACATGCGCCTCTCCTATTCATTCCTCATTGCTCTCTCATTAAATTCACTACCACTTCACATCCACTCCCCCAAAACTATCAACAACAAAAAGTATCATTTTTTAACTTAGCCGCCACTCTTCAAAATTCTTTGTCTCTATCGAAAGTTTGATTACCACTGCAAACAGTAATTATTATTATTACCATCTTGGTGTCTCCCGACGTCTCTCCCACGTGCTTGCAACCATCTTCATCATTCTCCAGATTCTTTTCCACCAGCAACGCCGCTGCCTCTTAGCTTAATGGAATTTAACACTACTTTTGGGATCGGAGAAAAAGGTTCATCTTGCACGAATTTCCACGCGTTATACTGATACCTTTACATTAAAGACATGAAGGCAGTTTTAGAATTGACGACGGTTGCGAGAAAGCCGAAAGTGTGTGTGTGTGTGTGTGTGTGTGTGTGTGTGTGTATGTATGTGTGTGTATGTGTGTGTATTGCTAGATCCAAGATTATTTCACAATGATTTAAACAGTAATTTAAGAGATGCATACAATGGATTTCGCTGTAGTGTTACGAGTGAATATCAATCTCCACTTAATTTGTTCGCCTTCCGTTCCAGGTTGACGAGTGGTGGTGAAATTAAAGTGGAATTGTAATCTCGCAACTAAGCTGCTGCAGCAAAACGAGGGAGAGGGTGAAGGTTAGAGTGGTGCAACGGGTAAATGTTAAAATGGGTGCAGGAAAACGAGTGCAAATTGGGTAGGGGTGATGTTTCAGGTGGAAAAGAAAAGAGTTGAGGATAGGGCGATGGTTGAAAAGATACCAGGGCGGTTAGAGATACGAAGGTGTAGATCAAAGGGTGAGATCTGAGGCACGTGCATGTGCGAGTAGGAGATGATGAAAAATGGAGCAGGGTGAAACCCAGGGTGAAAACGCTGTTTTTGGAGTTTGCTCGAGTGCTTATTCTAGGATATACGCCGGCCTCAAAGTAGGTGAATCGGCAAAGGGCACGCTGAATGATGTAGGGATGAGCGACAAGTGATGTAAATGTAGACCAGCTCTAACATTTCTGATTTCCGAGCTCCGGTCAATGTAGGAGGCCCTGTAATTATGTATGGGTAATTAAACAACATTCACCACTTGTTTGTTATAATCACTGAAGTTTTGTACGTCTAATCGTACAGCGTTTCAGTTTGAGCATTTTTAAAGACTTATATTTATCGTTGAGCAGTTGGTGATGAGGGTAGAAATACTGGCAGCACTGAAGGGATGACAGTTGTCATTCTTCTACATGTCTAGTTTTGTCGGTCAATTGAAGTGTAATGTACATCGTCAAACATGATTAATGTTTTCTTCCAACGACTTTTTTCAACCGATAGCCGGTTACTCCTGATGGGACGCATATTTGACCATACACTAGTCACCAACACACTCGCGGGCTCCCTTGATCTTGGATCAAAAAAACGCGACGCCCTCCGCGACAGCATATACATGAGAGACAAGGGAGAAACAACCATGCTCAAGGAAGGGCTCGAACCCGCGAATATTCAGACCGAAGCGCTGTGTTGGTACACGATTTTAGCCATCTCACCCATTTATATCGGCTGCTTAACCCTGCATTGACTAATTTCTTCCATAACGTGCTGTACCAAGAGAAGGTTACAGAATGTGACGTCACACGTATTTTTTATGTATACATTGTAATATGTATATTCATTTTCACTTCTAATCTAAATAATGATACCATATTCCTCCTCATTTTCTTCAAATTTATCATTTAATGCACGTTTTAAATCAATTTTCTTGACATTTCCCGTGACCTTCCTTAGTCAGTGCTATCTGTTTTATGATATGTTTCTACAACCGGTCTAATTGACTAATTGCAAAATAAATCTTTGTATTTGAAATAATTAATCAAGCCCATTACATATTTCATGTGGCAAAAAAAATAATAGGTTGCGAGACACCAAAATATTAGTACTAACGGGTTACAATTTTTCGCTCGTATTTCTTTATGAAATGTTTTTAAAACAGAATTCAAACATCCCTCACTTTACGGAAAATTTTCTGTCACTTCTGACTTCCATTTCTGAATAAAATATTCATTGTAAGTTTTTAATATTGTTTACTTGCATTTTTTCGATTTGAGAACATACGGGATATTATAAATAACATGAGTGAATAAGGAATCAATAGACACCTTTTTTGTACAGTAAATACTCTTGTATAAATTAAATCTTATTAAACCCACTAAAGTTTCTTTTCTAAGCTCTTGCTTAAAATTCAGGAGTCCTAAGTAATTTGGGTGGTTTTCCAGATTTCATTGATGCTCGATACTTTTTATGTATATTGTTTCACGATTTGTTCGTTTGCAAATTCAGTGCGTGTAGATTTTCGACGAGTCTTCACTCGTATTGTTCGTGTGACTTGAATACCCTGGCGAGAACAATTCTTCATGTATATGCTGTACAAGCTACGGGACTTTATTACTCGAAACTAAAAATTTCGTGCGCATTGCTACACCTAAAAGTAATCTTCTCCATCGATGTACACACGTCAGCCCTGAAAACATACACCTTTCAAGAACAGCATAATCATGGCTCCCCAGTAGACCATAGAGCTCCCCGAAAGGTCAAGGAACGTCATATTATTCCTACGACTGGCTGCGTTCCTTGTTTGCAACCTCCGCGGTACAGGTTTCAACTGCGACCGACCGCGATTCTCGACACAAGCCCGAGTTCCTCCTCTTCCTCCGCTCCCGTCTGTCCCTCTTTTGCGTCGCGTCCGTCCGTCCCTCCTCTGTCCATCCGTCCCTCCTCTGCGTCTATCTGCCCGTCCGTTCCTCCCTCCCTCATCTCCTTCCTCGCCATCTCTCCTTCCTTTCGGCCCCTCCCTCCTTCCCTTCCTCTCCTCCTGCCCCTCCTCTCCGTCCTTTCCTCTCTCCATCCTCTCCGTTCCTCCCTCCTCTCCGTCCCTTCCTCCCACCCCACTCCTTCCCACTCCTTATAGTCTCTCCCTCCCACCTCTCGGTGGCGTCTTCCCCTCTCCTTATCCCTCCCTCCCCTCTTCTCTCGCCCTCCCTTCTCCCTCTCTCCCTCCCTTCTCTCTCCCTCCTCCCTTCTCCCTCTTTCCTCTCCATTCTTCCCTTCTCACTGTGATTCAATGCTTTTATTAGAGCGTACATCGTGTGTATTATGAGAGTGTTTATATGTGCGTGAGTTTACGTGTGTGAAAGAATAATTTCGAGTTGATGACGAATGATTGCGCCCTTCATTCAGAACACCTTGTGTAAACATATCGGGTTTCAGCGCTGACAATGCTACAGTTCCTCCCTATCCTACGGACTGCATTGTCTTGTCCTCCCTCGCGCAGAGAACTCCGGAGCGCTCCCAAGTCCCCACCCAACTAGTGACCTTCGGTCGTTTGGGACTTCGGCGGCTGCCGGGGAGCGGGTTCATTCTCCTTTGCGACCGAGACGCGACGCCAACGAACAGTGGTTCAGAACGGACGGAAGCTGCAATAGACCAACGCGATTTATACATATGATTTGATATAAAAAAACAAAAATATTCTTCGGAAGTCTGAATTCCAAAATATTATGACTAACGTCACAATAGAAAAGTAAAATTTCATCAACAAACTAAATAGATAATGGACAAATGAAGGTAAGTAGGCACAGATACCTTCATTCAATTTCCCATTATGATGAAATTTTACTATTGTATTGTAAATGAACCAAGCGTAATTGCATTGTTGTTTCAATTTTTCTACAATTTAGACTTTATGTTGGTGCGGTACGTTTTGATAGTAACTAATCATTAGACGTTTTTTGTTCTCACTTTACTATAGTTGTTTTTATGAAATGTTTATCATAGCAATTACAGAGTTATCTAAAAAAAATACCAATAAAATATTGAAGCGTTGTGAAAAAAAATCTCTTAATCTGTAGCATTTGGTCAATTTTAACGTCAAATATAAAATCAAAACATTATATTTCAAAATGCTATATTCAATATGCCATGTGCGAAGATTAATGCAAATAACATTAAAGTTTAATTGATTTTGTGTATCGCATTCAATAACTCAGTTTATTAGGTTATTTTTGTGACGGTGAAATTGAAACTTGTATTAAAAATTTATATTAACGATATGAATCCGCTTCACGATAGATACCGACTATCACTCATATTTGTCCGGATGTTTTACAGAATGTGTTATTTTTTATTCAGGCTTCACGTCCCTGTACCCTAGAACGCCCCAAAACAGAGGTTGTGAAAAACTAATTACAAATCCTTGACATAAACACTGTTTCTAATCGGAGCGGTCGTCCTATGAAGGGTTCGTTCATCCCGAAACTCGTTAATAAAAAATATAAAGAAGTTTAAAGATTTCTTTTCGATATAATATTCTCATTCAACTACCTCTCCAAACTAAGCAGATTCCTTTCTGAAACGACGCGTTGTATTTATTGCACATGCGCTGCTTTTCCGTCAACCTGAACCACTGTGCGTGGAGACGCGGTGGGCCATGCTGTTCGGGAAGTTTATCGGGCGCACGTTCATTGTCTCGGCCGCTCGTCGTCCTCGCAGTTGATACGCGTTATGAACCCAGCCCCCCCCCCCCAGCTCACTGAATAGGGGCCACCTCCTCCTCCAGCCCGCCCTCCCACCCGGCAGCCGCCCTAATGACCTTCCGCTAACTTCCTCAACGCGGCAGCAGGCCCCGGCAAGAATGCGCCCTTGCGCTGCCCTCGCCGCCGCCCCCACCGCCGCGCGAGTCTCCTGCCCCGCCCTCGGTCCTATTCTCCTTCGCTGTCGCTTCCGACCCTTCGCTCGTGCTCGTCCGCGCCTCCAGACTCGCCTCCCTTCCTTTCGCATCCCCCAAAAAATCACTTTCCTACACGCTCGTGTCCCTCCTCCTTCGCTCCCGTCTGTCCCTCTTCCTTCGCGTCCGTCCGGCCCTCCTCTGCGTCCATCCGCTCCTCCTCTGCGTCCATCCGTCCCTCCCCTGCGTCCATCCGTCCGTTCCTCCCTCCCACCCGTATCTCCTTTCTCTCCATCCCTCCTTCCTTTCGGCCCCGTTCCGTCCCTCCCTTCCCTCCGATTCGTCCCTCCCTCCTCTCCGTCCCTTCCTCCCTCCTCTCCGTCCCTTCCTCCCTCCTCTCCGTCCCATCCTCCCTCCTCTCCGTCCCATCCTCCCTCCTCTCCATCTCTCCCTCCCATTTCTCCGTGCCGCCTTCCCCCCTCTCCATCCTTCCCACCCTCCTCTCTCTCCCTTCTCCCTCCCTCCTCCTTTCCTCTTCCCTTCTCCCTCCCTCTTCCGTTCACCCTCCTTTCTCTCCGTCCGTCCCTCCCTCCCTGCTCTGTCCCTCTCTCCTCTCCATCCCTCCCACCATTCTCCCCTCTCTTCTCTCTGTCCGTCGCTTCTCTCCGTGACGTCTCCATCCTACCTGACCGCCACCATAGAGTAAAGAATTACCTCTTTAGTCTATGCCGCCGCCGGTCCAGAGAGGGCGAGAGTGTAGCTGTTGCGCAGGGCGAGCTGTCGGCCAATTAAAGGAGAGAGGCAATTGTTCGTGTAATATCTGCGTGCGCCGACTGCGCGGTCTGGTGGTGGTCGAAGCAAGCGATTGTGGAGTCGTCTTCGAAGCGTTCAAGCCCCCAAGTAACGGCTTGTGTGCCACTAAAAGGTTTTTTCAGAATTCCATTCAGGGTTTCAAAATTCCTCCGCAAAACTTCACAAGATCATATTGGTAGTAAATTATGCTAATTCATTTTGCGCTTAATGGTTTCCATTTTCCACTGTTATTAGCGTGTGGCAGAGCCTTGTACTCTGTAAAATGTTAGAGGTGGAAATAAAAATGTCCCTTAACATTCTTTCTTTGCGAAAAATACACAAAATTGAAATCGCTTAGATTTCCTCTTTAAATATTAGATTTATCAATGTGACTTCATGAAGAAAAAATATTTGCGACAATCGATGCAGCTCTTTCAAATTTCCATATTATAATTAATTAATTAATTGGGAAAACGGGCCTAGTGGTCAGGGATATTGTTTTCAGGATTGATTGATAGTGATTCCGGCGCGTCAACTACCATTGTCATTAGTCTCGTAAGTGTAGTGTGTTTTTTGTTCGGGAGGTGGTCTTCCCCCCCCCTGGATGCCCAGATTCGGCACCGACCTACTGTTGGCTAACGGGATTTTCCCCAACCAGGTATCTCTCACCAACGGGGCACCACCCCAACCGGGACAAGTTCTGAATTCTCGACCGGTCTCCCGGCATGAGTGGTAGTGAAGTGCATGTTAGTGTGAGTGTGTGTGTGTGTGTGTGTGTGTGTGTGTGTGTGTGTGTGTGTGTGTGTGTGTGTGTGTGTAAGGGGTGAGGATAGGACAAGGAAGAGGAAGGAAAGATTGCGTGCGGCCCTTGGTCTGTTTGTTAGGGTACTGCTCCGGCATTCGCCTGGTGTTGATCGGAGAAATCACGTAAAACTACCGATCAGAGCAGCTGGCCACAACAATTCCTCTCCAGAGAGATATTGAATTCGTGCTAGCTGAAAAGCAGTCGAAAATCCTACTGCTGTCGGGACTCGAACCTAGGACCTCCCAGTCAGAGGCGCTGCAGTGACATCAGTTGATGCACTGAGCCACCGCTCTCGGTATATACTTTTCACTTACAACGAAAATTAGCTCAGCATTCCCAGGTTAGCGTCAATAATATTAACATTTATCAAGCGTAACATTCGGAAGGAAACTAAATGCAGAAACTCTATTAAAATTTTATAAAACCGTTTTAGTTCTCTTTTTGATGTATGGGTGTAAGAATTGGGTATTATTGGACAAAACTAGAGACAAGCAATAGTCTAAGGGAATAACTTACATCATCAATGAAAAGGTAACAACATATAGAGAAAATGGCTTATGAATATAAAAAGAATGAATACCTCAGAAGTTCTACGAACGAGCAATGTACAATTATTTCGTATATCCCACAAGGAAGAAGAGATGTTAGTCAACCATCAAAGAGATGGAAAGTTCAGTAGTTGCAACAGGCAATAATGCCTTATCATAAAGAAGAAAATGAAGCGAAACGTTCAGTGCTGTGAAGTAATAACATACTCTCTGTAATTCGCGCTGCGGTAACTTTCCTTATGGTTATTTCGATGCGGCGTCCTCGCAACACGCAGGGCGTTTGTAATGCGTTCTAGTGCAACGAGCGGTTTTCTTGCTCCAAACGGTTTGCACAGCCAATATTTGTAAGAGAATCTGTTCGTCTCAGCCAGAGAACTCCGTAAGCTACAGAGTTTGATCGAGTAGATTATCCGCTCAAGATAGCGCTCATTAGCTTTGAAATTAATATCCGCTCCGCGCTTTACTTCCTCACACGAACTTCGCCTCTCCGGCTAAGGGCTGGATTCGATAGCATTATTAAATGAAACCACTCTCCGCGTTCATCGCAGACGCACAAAGCATCTTAGAGTGTTGGTTGTTGGTTTTCTGAACGTTGGAAAACAATAACTTGCTTTTTTAGATAGCCTCTAGTGAATGCGGTTCTTACAGGATATACACAGCGTGCTATACTTGTTTTTTTAATGTGGCATCTGAAGGTCACGCGCGAAAGAGGGAGAGGGAAGACAGACTCCAATGGGGAAGTGCAACGTCACTGCAGCTCCGACTTTAATGCTCCCTATTGGAGTTTGCCTTCCCTCTCCCTCTTTCGCGCGTGACCTTAAGATGCCACGTTAAATAAATCCAAGTATAAAAGAAAATATAAAGATAATACAGGACACTTTGAACCTTTCTCATACTATTAATGGGAGGCAACTTCTCACTACGTAACCTGGTGACGTGATCTGGAAAATCCGCGACAAATTCAAATATCAATACATGAACAAAACCTTTTGAAGTTCTATGGTTTCTAATATACCTATTGTTTACATTATATTATTGTTATTATTATGTTTATTATAATTTATTATAATTTATTTTAATTTATTATTGTATATTCAATTTAATTTTTTTGGAATATAAAAGAAAATGAAAAGCAATATAAAACCGTGATTTGATAATTTAACACCAGCACTTAATTGGAAAATAAGTATTTTCATAATAAAGCACTTGCAACACGAAGTCTGTAAGGATACTTTCCATCACGAGGAAACTGAATAAACGATCTTCTAAATTTCATAATTTGTGCAATGAAACTCAGCTCACGCCTTCAACATAGACATTTCGTTCTTGTTATCACATTGGTTATCACTAGGGGTGCTAGATTCAAATTTCTCCCATTATATCGCAGTGCATTATGTATTATCTCTATCGTCTTTGCTGTTTTTTTCATGTTTAGCCCTACCTCTAAAAACGAGATGTTGCTCAAATGTTCAAATAAAACTGTGAATACAACAAAGAAATCAAAATTCTTTTGTCTGACCGCATCAACTACTACGACCTCAATGTGTCATTAAGTGATTTGTATATTTAAATAAAAATAAAATGGAAGTCAGTACGGCTGTCTAAAAAATAGTTTATGGCACGTATGGTAAAAATGATTTTACTTTGCTCTTAGGATTGCACCACCCGGTCTAACGGTCTTGTGTCGCCACCTTTCCTACTCAGAAAATAAAATGTTATTTCACCACTCGTGACATAAATAACTATTTTTCTTGGAAATAACATCATATACTGTCTTTAAATCGTCCTTTAAAAGTTTGCATTTTAAAGAATACGATTAATTATTCGTACATTTATAATTCGTAATACTTCTTTAGCAACGTTAACATTACCTTCCCATTAAATAGCAGTGTTTTCTTTATTAAAGATACTGAATATTTTTCTATGATTTTAAAACAAACTGACACTCATCTAAAATTGCATTTACAATCTTCACAAATTTACTTGAATGATGTAACATAACGGCATTTCAGTTACATGTGGATTATTGTAGAATTAGTGTTCAAAATTAATGAACTGCACATATAGAAATTCATAAAACCTAGTGAGAATAGTTCATTTTCGTTTTTCAATGGATAGAATTTAGTGCACAAAAATTCGTTTTGGTGAACAAATAAAAAAGCTTATTTCGTAAATTTTATCATGGGAAACTGCAAAATGAAGTTAATGAGAACTAAATATAGATTTGATCAAGACTGAAGATTTTAGTGATATTTTTTACATTTTGACAAAAGGGAAATAGTATATGAACTCCTAATTTGTTGTGAAAGCTAGCTATATATTTCCCGAAGATTTCGAATGTTTCATGCACTACTTAGAATGTCAGAAGCCCCAATAATTTTGGTATGAAGAAAGAGTTTGAACTGAAGTGTTGCGTCTACAACAATCGTGTTCAGTGTTAAAAATGTTTCATTTCCTTCCGGCCATTGGTCTGGTGTTGATTCTGTAATGTCCATTACATTCCCTTCCGGAGAGGTCATTTAGAGAGGGGCGAGGCGGTCATGAATTCGCTTTCATGGAACTGCAAACCATATTTTACTCGGGTGAACGATTCCGAATGCACAGTTAGTAAAAGCCGTAATTTAAATGCGAAAAGCAGTAAAATTTTAGGATTTAATACGAACGTGGATCTAATGAGCTTCATAAACATAATTAATACACTTTTCAAATCATGTTTATTCACAGTGTCACTTCAATATTCATTTTGCGAATTCTTTCGATGGCCAAATTGATTTTTCATTTACATATTGTAATGTGGCTGCAAATAACTACATTATTGGAAAATTAATATCCATTCTGTTTCTGGATGTCAATTCATTTATATTGAAATCAATTTAACATAAATCAGCAGAAGGTGTATCTTCGCATTTCAAGATATTTTGAAAACAAGGGATGATGTTTTGGCCAGTTGACATTTTCTGCCTCTGTGGGGGTTGAAGAAAAAACGAAGCAAATTTGAAAAATAATTATTTATTCAAGTCATTCCGAAACTTCTAATGATCTCAACCATGAAAATATGGATAAATCATTTTATATGTGTGAAATTAGAATCACTACTAAATGATTTCGTTGAATTTTTAGAATATATCTATTCTATCATATTTGTGAAAATGTCTCCATTCTTATACAGAGCGTTCAGGAAGGAAACAACGAATAATTGAAAATAACCTCGTAAGACAATTTTGAGCATATTTTGTCTAACAAACTCCTTCGAGATTTCGAATAGCTAAACCGTAATAAGCACTCAAAAGTTGATTTGAAAAAAAGGCTTTCTATGCACAAATTTGCTTTTCAGAAACACACAAACACTCCAGAAACATGTAAATTGTTCATTTTCAAAATAAATTAACAAATTTCTTCACAAAGAAAAATTATCAGAGAAGTAAGAAAGCATCCAATTTACACAATTAAATTGTTTTTTATTTTTGTGTTAATTTTCTTTGTAAACGAATGTATTCAATTCTGTTGTAAATAATAACCATTTTACATGTTTCTGAATTGATTGACTACCAATTCCGGGGGCGTCAACTACTGAGGTCATTAGTACCGTACGTGTAGTGCATGTTTTTCTTCGGGAGGTGGCGGTGATCTTCCCCCACTGGATCGCGAGATCCGGCACCGACCTATTGTCGACTAGCGGGATTTTCCACAACTAGGTATCTCCCACCAATGGGACACAGCCCCAGCCGGGACAAGTTCTGAGTCCACGACCGGTCTCCCGGCATGTGTGTTGGTGTAGTGCATGTTAGAGTATGTGTGTGTGTGTGTGTGTGTGTGTGTGTGTGTGTGTGTGTGTGTGTGTGTGTGTGTGTGGAGGGAGAGGATAGGGCAAGGAGGAGGAAGGAAAGATCGCGCACGGTCCGTGGCCGTTTGTTAGTGTACTGCTCCGGCATTCGCCTGGTGTTGATCGGAGAAACCACGGAAAACTACCGATCAGAGCAGCCGGCCGATAGAATTCTCCTTCAGACAGCGACTGAATCCGACCTAGCTCAAAAGCTAGTGTCGAAAATCCTGCTGCTGACGGAACACGAAACTAGGACCTCCCGTTCAGAGGCACTGCAGTGACATCAGTTGATGGACTGAGGCACCGCTCTCGTTATGTTTCTGGAGTAATCATATGTTTCTGAAATGCAAATTTTCCCTAGAATATATTTTTTCAAACCAACTTTTGAGTGCCTATTTTGGCTCAACAGTTCGAAATATCTTATAAAATAAATTTGATACATTTCCTATTACACTCGTTATATTTGGTGTGTATATTACTAGCAAAAACATACGTAACCGGAGAAGACATTAGTGTAGTGTTGGCAAATATTAATATCGCATATAGACAAATTTTATATATAAAATTGAGATAAAAAAGGTCAAGAATCTTCAATCCATAACAGTGACACACCTCAATTTTTTTTTCATTTAATCTTTCACTTTTTGTTTATTTTCCATGTAATCTTTTACTCCTTTTCTCAGTAGCGTGTTATGCATTATCTTTCCTTTATCAACTGAAAAGCTGACTGACGTATTAGTATAATTTTTAATTTGGTTACGTGTCTTGATCTTCACTTAAAATGTTTTCCATTTTTTAATGTGGTGTAGTGCGTTTAATATTTTATATTTGTATTGGACACGTAAATACATTCAAAAAACTTGAAAAGAGTATTGATTAATTCAACCTTTTTAAAACCACTTATTCTATCAGAAACTCATAGTCGTAATTCTTTTCAGGTATGTACAACAACGTGAACACGTGTTTCTTTATTTTGCACATTTATTAGGGTCGAACAAAAGTATTCGTTGGCACCACGTCTCTGACGCTGACGCTTGCAGTTCCTTTACACAGTTTCAAGATGGCGGTCGGCGCTGCGCGGTGGCTCACTGAAAATCAGAGAAGCCGCCATATACTTTTATTTTTTATTTATTTTACGTCAAAACCAGTTAAAAACTGTGTGTGGCGTGCTATGGGGATAGGTGAATTCAGTGTACGTTTTCAAAATTCTGTGATCCCTGAGAATGAGGGTTTTTAGCAAGGATTGTTAACAAATTATTCGCTCCAATGTAATAAAATATATTTTTGTTGGTGTAAAGGTTAAATCAATAAATTTGGGCTCTTATCCCTCATCATGTTCTTTATCAAGGAACAATACTTCATGCCGCGACAACATGGAAACGATAATTTGAATATCTACATTTTCCACTGAATACTAGAAGACGTGCACAGATAATGAAGTTACATTTATGTCCAGAAGCAAAACAAGGGGCCATCTCAGCCTTTGCTCAATGGATCAGGGAAACTGGATGAAAAGCCTGATCGGGATAGGGGTCATTGACCCAGACGCTGCGGTACAATACTTGTTACAGGTTGTTTGGAATTATACAGTCCAAATAGTAAATAACACATTAAATACTTTCCTTCAAAAACTTTCCTTTCCGTGTAGTATCTCTTCTGTTGCGTGGGCGTGCCCGGCGGGGGGAGGAGTGGTGCACTCACCTGCGACGTGGATGGTGACGGAGTTGGTGAGGCCGCGCGGCGAGGCGCAGGTGAAGACGCCGGAGTCCTGGGGCTTGCTGTAGTAGATGGAGAGGCGGTACTTCCACTCGCGCTCCTCCGCCGCGATCGCCCACCCTGCGCGCACACACAAACGCACATCACGCTCATTGGTTGCTTACACACGCACACACAAAAAAAAATTGTCAGACGCAAAAACTTGACACATGCTTTCTGTCGACGCTCCAGATTTTTTAAATAAAAAATGTTGACATTGTACTTTTTATTTTTGGGAGATTGTTATCAGACCCGAAGACGTAACGCAGGTTTCTCTATGTATGTCGACGCGCTGAATCTCAATCAGAAGCCAGAATTGCACCACCACCCTCCAGTTTTTTTAGTCACAAAAAACACCGTAAAATTGTCACATTTTACGGTGATTAATTGCGATTTAAAAAAAATTGGGCGGTGATGGTACGATTCTGACTTCATATGTGGATTCAGCGCGTCGAAATACGTAGAGAAACACGTATCAAGTCTTTGGGTCTGACAAATTTTGTGTGTGTGGTATTTTTGTGTTTCCGAGTGTGTAATCTCTACGATCATGCGCCCCGTAAGTGAAGTCCATGTTATATCCAACGAAGGGACGGTGTTCCTTCTCCGTTAGAACAAGAGTACCTAGTACAGACATACACGTTGGATAGCAGGATACCCTTCTCCAGGTGACTCGACTAGCGGAGCAGAGCCTCAGCCGAGAAAAGCTCTAAGCTCCCGACTCGTCTTTCGTCATATGTGATAGTGTAGTTCATGTATGTGAAAGTATAATTGAATGGGTGAAAACCAGAACGCTATAACTGACATTTTATAAATTCTGAGAAAAACATGTTTATATTAGACTATATTTCAGTGCCAATGTAATTTCATGTTTTTAATGAACTATTGAAATACCGTGGTTTTAATAATGAAACAAAATATCACGACTTGACACTGATATTGAATTAAATAAAGTTTTCTCAGAATTTATAAAATGTCACTTAAACTGTTCTGGTTTTCACCCATTCAGTTGTGTGTGTGTGTGTGTGTGTGAGTGTGTGTGTGAGTGTGAGTGTGTGTGTGTGAGTGTGTGTGTGTGTGAGTGTGTGTGTGAGAGTGTGTTTGAGTGTGTGTGTGTGAGTGTGTGTGAGTGTGTGTGTGTGTGAGTGTGTGTGTGAGTGTGTGTGTGTGTGAGTGTGTGTGTGTGTGAGTGTGTGTGTGAGTGTGTGTGTGTGAGTGTGTGTGTGAGTGTGTGTGTGTGAGTGTGTGTGTGAGTGTGTGTGTTTGAGTGTGTGTGTGTGTGAGTGTGTGTGTGTGTGAGTGTGTGTGTGTGAGTGTGTGTGTGTGTGAGTGTGTGTGTGTGAGTGTGTGTGAGTGTGCGAGTGTGTGTGAGTGTGTGAGTGTGTGAGTGTGTGAGTGTGTGTGTGTGTGTGTGAGGAGGATGAAGAAGGAAAGTTCGGGCACGGAACGTTGTCTATTTGATAAGGTACTCCTCCGGCATTCACCTGGTGGGCGCGTCGAGAAAACGTGTTTGTCCACAACTACTTTCCTTACATTATTTTAACAAAATGCTACTTCTGAACCCAAATCATCGATAGTCAAGAAAATCACATTTCAAAAATTGTAATGTGGGCCAAACGTGCCTGAAAGGGCTCAGTGCGTTAAAACTAAACTTTAGTCATATTACATCTTTTCATCTACAAGCAAATACAAACACTTTAAATTGTAAAAGACGTGATATCTATAATTACAGGGTAATTGCTTTGCTAGAATGGCATCCTCCTCATAATTTACACAAGTTCCATAAGAAGATCCTGTAAAAGATTGAGCACACCATACACCAACTAACCTAGCAAGAAATCTTTTTGGTGCCTAAATTTAGTAAGGATATTCTTCCACTAATCTCAAATTGTTTTAATAGTAAACGTACGGTATATCTGATTTCCTTTACAGCAAGAAATGATAAATGAAATGATGGTTTCTAGTAATTACGTATAATTATGATCGCAAGAAAATGAAATTCATTTTATACACATACGTTTCTTTGAAGTTATCCAATGTATAACGTTTCCTATTTACAAATATGTTGCATCGCTACTTTACTTTAAAGTGAAGCGGCAGAGGAAGAGTCAAAGTCTGCGAGAGAGTCCCGAACGGAAAAACGGATGATTCACAGAGCACAAAGAGAATGCTCTGCTTTGAGTTGAATTATTATCAGTTACTGTTCACCCATTGATATCTTTTGCAGCCGTCGGATGAAGCTATTACGGACAATATTACCTATGATCAAAGGGACCCAGCTTTTGCCAGGTGTATCGTAGATACAGACCTTCGCTCTGTTGCTCGACTTTGGTGTTGTTTATTGAAGAGCGTCGTGGACTTTGGTAATTCTAATTTCAATCAACAGGAGTGCTGTTAAACTTTGTTATTAATCGACTCTAAACGTGGTTATTTAAGGATGAAAGAAATTAACTTCTGGTAGTTTCTAAATGCATTGTATGTTCGCACAAGAGGGTAGAGATAGAATTAAAAGTTACGACTGAAGAAGAATGAACTTTAATTTGTCCATATAATAATAAAAGAAATCACTGGAACAATACCTCAATTGTCAAATCTTCATAAAACGTAAGCGTTTTTTAAATCATTCATGGGAGACAGATATAGCTGCATAGACCACGCAGCAAGTACGGCGACGCAAACACAGCTCAAAAGTACGACTACAAAAAGCGTCAACAACGGGCGAGAAGAAGAGTTCAAGTTGTTGATAGAAACCGAAAATAAAGTAAGTAAAGCTTTGTAAAGAAGGCACGTGTTTGGTAGGATTTAACAACTTATGTTTTATGTAAAAGCTCATTCTGTATATTGAATCACTTCCATAAAGCAAACATAAAATACATTCGTCGTTTTAAGTCGTATTCATCATAAGAAAGTGATTATACATATTTTCCATTAAATAATGGATAAATGTGTACCCACAAGTTTAAAATAATTGATACATGTACCTTACTTCCATCCATTAAACATAAACCTTCGTGATTAATTTATAGTACGAAAAGAGCAACCCGGGTTGCAGAACCAACCATGACCGCACCCAAGGCGGTCACATTCCCATCGGATATTCCCTGTTTAGAGATAGCTGTTCTTTCTACATTCACTGTAGCTGGCTACCTAACCATTGAGGTCAGCGCTCTCCCTTTCCTCTCTCACCGCGTTGACCTCCCCCCCCCCCGCTCCTACACCAGCCCCACGTCGTAAGGGGAAGTTTTAGCAAAACATCGATACTTCTATACATCCCAAAAAGATTGTCGATGTCCATGATAAACATCGCCAACCAACATCGACGTTTAAAATACGATGAAACATTTCGAAGTAAAATGTCCTGATTCTAATGCGATACGTACCGTCAATATTAGTTTAATAGTATATTTTGCCTTAAATTTGACTGTCATCTTAATTTTCTAATCAATGTTCTATGTAGTCCAGGTTCAAATTGCAGTTTAACGAGAATAACACGAATAATATAATCTAAAATGTAAAAACACTGGACAATGTTTGCGAACAGCAAACTGTTTCTTGCCGCCAGGGAATCAACAACAGTGACAGTTGTTTAATGGCTGTTGAATGTTAACAATCCTCAAATAAAATAGATACTGTACATTTCATTTATATCATGAGAATTGTTTTTGAAAACATCTATGTTTTTCGACAAATAAATGGATCTGAAGAAAACATCGATTTTATACGAATAATATCGTATATATAACTAATTATCTATCTATATTATCGTATATATAACTAAGTATATATATATCTAATATATATACTCGTAATATCGAATAGTTTCTGATCGAAAATATCTATTATTTAAAAACAGGTATGTTTTTTGTCATCCATAGCTCCCCCCCCCCCCCCAGCCTAATGAGGTCCATCTCATCCCTGAAGAGTTCTGTTCTTCTCGACGAACCTCCGTGAAATAACTGCGGGCGGGCGCGCGCACGCGCGAGAGCGCGTTCCTGTTGGAAGAAAGAAAATGGAGCATAATTAACTTAAATGGCCGCGCTTATATTTAATGACACGAGCAGTAAAGTTGGGAGACCTACACAGAACTTATCCTCCTCCAACTCCAGCCTCGTTCTCGGTACTTCGCAGGTTCGCGCTCCGTTTCGTGTATTGATTGCACTTGGAAGGTTTTTTTCCCTGTTGCATTTAACGACCTCGGTAACGACATTGGTAATGTACCGCTGGAGCGAAGATGTATGTTCAAACCTTCCAAAAGCGCTTTCTAAAACAGTTCCGAATGACTGTCGTTACGAATGTAGTATGTCTGGCTGTGTAAGCACGAGAATTCGTTGCTGCTGAATAAAAAGCTAATTCTTTTGATAGTTACATTTCTCGTGCAATAAACACATAAAACCCGAGCGTGATAACAATAATGAAAATTTCGTTTGAATGTGCATATTTGTAAGATAATCCAAGAAACAAGTGGTATTTTCCATTCCGATGATATGAAATCAACAGAGCGAATCGAATTTCATGAAATCTGAAAAAGAATACTTTTAAGTCCTGATTTATTATTTATATTTCAAGATCAGTATTCATTTTAAAGTATTTGTTTATTTTTATTTATTTAATAGGTAATTATTACAGACAAAGTAGAAAACTTGATGCTATGTGACTAGGCCGAAGGCCTTTAAGCCATTACAATACCTACACTCTACCGCGTTTTAACATTTAGAATTCTGGTATTCACCCCAAATGGTCTCTCCATCGCATCAAAGCCGCGGAAAAAGAGAACATAAGGTACTGTTGAAGAAAAAATCCCTGCCGCCAGAAGCCGAGTACATGTTAATCTAACCGATTTTTTTAAAACTATTTATTTAAACTAAGTATTTGTTACACAACAATCTTCAATTTAATACATTTTTTTACTTTCTTATCGTAATTTTGAGCATAAAATCAGACAAAAAATGTAGCCGTTAAAACCAAATTAAAAACAATTTTATATTGTTCAACCGTATCATTAAGTGTTGATATGATTCTAGTAATTATTACTATTAATCATATTATACTTCTTTATTATTCTTTACTTCTCAAGAAATTTTGGAGGCTTCCTTGCTTCGACGATTTGTCTGTAAAAATATATGGAACTACAATTAAGAGTTCCTCACACTATGTTTTCAACAACGTTTGTAATTCTCCAATAACAATGATTATGGTGATATCTTCACCAAATCAAAACCTTCCTGACTATGCCAACCGTAAACAGTAAAGTGGGCTTTTGCATAGTTCTTTAGGTAAAGGTGTCTTTCTCGTAACCAGACAGCCTTCTGTCAATCCTTCGTGACTACACCGTTTACTGATTCTATCTAGGGTATTATTTTCACTCTCTGCAATGTATTTTTCAACTTAACCGCTAGTGACTGGAAGTTTCTTTTTACTTTCTCGTATACATACGTATATACGGAGTAATGTACGTAGTATAGAGAACGTTATGTAATGCTGCAAAAAATCGATTTCAAGATTTCAACGGAAATGCACGTTTGGGGGTCCCCTGATACCCAAGTGTTGTTTTTCAAAACGTCTGTCTGTCTCTGTCCGTCTGTCTGTCTCTGTCCGTCCGTCTGTCTGTCTCTGTCCGTCCGTCTGTCTGTCTCTGTCCGTCCGTCTGTCTGTCTCTGTCCGTCCGTCTGTCTGTCTCTGTCCGTCCGTCTATCTGTCTCTGTTCGTCCGTCTGTCTGGTCTGCCCGTCCGTCGGTCTGTCTCTGCCCGTCCGTCGGTCTGTCTCTGCCCGTCCGTCGGTCTGTCTCTGACCGTCTATCTGTCTGTCTCTGACCGTCTATCTGTCTGTCTCTGACCGTCTATCTGTCTGTCTCTGACCGTCTATCTGTCTGTCTCTGACCGTCTATCTGTCTGTCTCTGACCGTCTATCTGTCTGTCTCTGACCGTCTATCTGTCTGTCTCTGTCTGTCTGTCTGTCTCTGCCCGTCTGTCTCTGCCCGCCTGTCTGTCTCTGTGTGTCTGTCTCTGTATCTGTGTGTCTGTCTGTCTCTGTCTCTGTGTGTCTGTCTATATGTGTCTCTGTGTGTCTGACTCTGTCTCTGTCTCTGTCTGTCTCTCTCTGTCTGTCTCTGTCTCTCTTTGTCTGTCTCTGTCTGTCTCTCTCTGTCTGTCTGTCTCTGTCTGTCTGTCTGTCTCTCTCTGTCTGTCTCTATCTGTCTTGAGATTTTGAAAAACATTCTTTAATTTTGGGGTGTACTTTACATGAAGTCCCCGGGACATTTTCAAAAGTTTCTCAAAAAGACTCCAAATTTTTTCTTGAAATGTTTTGTACGGTTAGTGCCAAATAAACCCTGTACTATAACACAAACGTCATATTGCTCTATACTTTTCTTTTTTCAAAAATTATAAAAATAATTTTTTTAAGTTGTCTCTCACGTCGGTAATATCCACTTTAGATGCGATTTCTTCACAGTATTATATTTATGAGAACATGTGCTTTAAAATAGGTCAAATAAAGTTTCTCAAGAACACAACAGTTTTCTGTACAAGTGAACCCAAAATCCCATATTTTCAGAACGGCTCAAACGCTATTTTCTCAAACATGGCTCCAAATTCTTTCTTCAAATTTTTGCAAGGGATAGTGGCAATGGCACTGTTTAATATGAGTAATGTAAAGTTCATTTTTTTTTAAATTACACAAATGTATTTTTTTTTTAAATATCTCTGATGCCCTGAATATGCACATTTTAATGAATTTGTATAAATTATAGCATTTGTGAGTGGATGTTCTTCAAATGAAGGTTTTCGAAAACTCAATAGATTCTTGCGAAAAAGAGCTTCAAATTTCGCATTTACAGTAACGCTTAACACCATTTTTTTTAAAACGCCTTCAAATTTTTAAATTAAAATTGCTATTGAGTATGAGGTTTTAGCGTTCTTTAATATTCTTAAATTATTATTTGGTTTCTACTGCTTGAAAACCGAAAAGGGGAAAAAAATTTTAAAAAAATGTAATTTGGGTGGCAATAGATGGCAGCAGGCAAGAAGGAGGGGCAAGTCTGTACAGTAGCATTCCACAAAAAAGAAATTAGAAAACTTTACTACGAGAAAGTCTGTGCCATTCTGTAGCACCTGTAGTTTTTTTCTTCGCCGCAGCTGACACTAGTGTGTCATCTGTTGGAACTGCAATATTAACAATTATAGCTGTTGTTGCCGATTTATGAAATAAAACTAACATGTCTGGTCTGTTTGCTTCTACCGTTCTGTGAGTTATAATTGTATTGTCTCACAGTATTTATGCCAGGTGATAATAGATTGATTGCTCAGGCTTATAATACTATTGCTCCGGTTCTGTAAGTTGATATTTTTTGCAAGTGCATGATAAATTACTCTGGGTACCTTATCATGAACCTGCAACTATTCTACTTGTGCGAAATCTGGACAATCATTGCAATATGTTAGATTGGTTCATTGGTACTTTTCCATAATGGGCATTTACGTTCAATCTTTTGGCTCAAAACGTGTTTTGTTAGGCTTTGGTTTTAACCACTTGAGCTTGTACGGAGAAGAGGAATCCCTGAGTTTCATAGTAATGTTCCACTGTTCCCAGTGATTCCGTAGATCATTTCTGATCAGCATCATCAGAAGTCAGCATTGCTATAAACCAACCATGCAATTCCTTCATCTTCAAGACATAAATTATATCTTGAGCTGTTAGGCAGAGCAAATCTCTATTCTCTTGGGCTAGACTTAATGTGCTGATATTTTTATCCTAAGAGCAAACCACTTTATATTGTTGAGTACCAAGTGAAAAAAATAGTGTCGTAATTTCTCTTCTTGCTTACGACACAGTGCTTTTCAATTCAGTAGAACTCTGCCTGAATTATTTTGAAACAGATATAATATCTGTATTGAAGTGGAGTGGATGGGTGTCGAAGTTTTGTAAACGCTGTAGCGTACAAAATTAACTTCAGGGAAGCTTCAGTAATTGTAATACAAGTCATTTCTGTATCGTGGCACGTTTCTATTTCTGTACGATACCAATGAGCCTGTATACGATGATGAGCTAGCTCTTCCAGGGAATTAGTTGTGAGGGCTAGTGTTTTCAAAATGTTCTCATTATTATTATTATTATTATTATTATTATTATTATTATTATTATTATTATTATTATTATTATTATTATTATTATTATTATACGGACAATAATTAAGAGTATTTTATATTATCCATCATAAATAAAGTCAAAAGTTATCGTGCACAATTTAATATATTTATTACATGCCTTACTCTACAACCCTATTGACATGTAAAAACCACAATTATGTCATATGTAACAGGAAAACAAAATTCGTAAAAATGTTGGAGAAGGAAATTATAACTAAATTTAGTAATTTCATTAGCAGCCTTCCATTTTCCCCCAGGCGTTGAGTGTAATATGCTGTTTAAATAATAATTCTTTTGTTTCAAAATATTGCAGCGTCAATCTCGAGATAACACAGAAAGTTCAAAACAAAAACGTGGCACTCTAGCTATTCATAAATCGACACGCTTGGCGCCTACTAACAAAACGAAAAGCGGGATCCATGTTTTGATATTTTAAAATACGTCGCCCTTTGCTTCGACAGCAAAACATCACCGCACGTCCGGCAGCAGATATGTTGCTCTCTCGTTGCACAGAATGGCAAACGCGCACACATAGGGTTCTTGGGAATGCGCTCCACGCACCAGGGCTCAGAGCTATGTAATTTCTGTGACTCCAAGTACGAAGAACGACATTAGAAGGTCCCGTCCTATCCAATTTCCGGGAATATTGCTCAGTGTTATAAATTATCGCAAAGTTTGAGTTATACTCATTTGGAAATGTATGGTATAGATAATGCCTATTATTTTACACCAGAGTTATAGAAATTAAAATATTTGGAGAAAATAAATATAATTTCTGTAATTTCATACACTTTTTTTGTATAAACACAATTCTATCATTCCGTTAAACAGTGAAGAAACAGAATTTAAAACTGATGACAAAGATAATTCTTGATTAATGTTGTGCATTTGATTTGTTTTGAGATAAAGAGTGAGAAGAAGGGAAACGTGTAAAATTAAAATATTACAAAATCTAAAAAAAAGATTTTTTTAATGAATAATTTTTTGATGAAGATGAATGAATGCTTCAATATAGTTTTGGGTAGCAGGGAATTTACCTATTCCGGAAAAGCGTTGTTTTAAATGTTCAGTTCAGTTTAAATGTTCGTTTTCAATTAGTTAAGTTGCTCATTAATAGATACTAGCTGAACCCATGCAAAAATTTCGCAAATTTGTGCTATGCGAAATTTGTGTTTTTCTCAAAACGCACGCATGCATGTGTGAATTTTGAGTATAGAATACTAAAACTATAATTTTTAAGCTTACACTCAATTTTTAAATGATAATTTAAATTCTTAGATGAAGTATTTTGAGCAGGATCAGATTTATTGTTGTTTTGTATTAACATCAGCGACCCACCAATGGAGGGGGGGAGATCATTTGGATTCACCATCCCTCGCATGGACGGGAAAGACAATGGGAACTGGTCTTATCACCTCCATCGCCAACAAAGCAAAGTCCTTTAGAAACCAATTAACACTGCTGCACAATATCTGCATTCACATCCGCTCTGCATCTCTACGCATGTATACAATTTCTCCACTTTCACACTCAACCACGAAGCTCTTCACACCATACCACATATCATTTGCCTTTCACCATCGACCTGCCAGATCCCATTCTGACTTGGTCAATGGGTTCTGGGCGCTTCGCGAGAAACGCTCAATGTATTTAGCTTTTAGTTGCCGCTCAGCCCCGTTAACAGCCGCTCGCATGAAGGGCGTTGTTCCGCCAAAAGGCAACATAACATATGCTCACCCTAAATTACGCTCCGCTTCACAGCGCGAGCCGCCGTCTTTAAAGTCGAATTCAATTTAAACGCGGTGTTTTAATGAGAAATCGCTGTCGCGCGTTCCCACGCGACGCCCCCGGTCACGCGTGAACGCGCCGGCGCGTGCGTCACCCGTTACTCGGCACGGCACATATCGGCACAGCGCGCGGACGCGCGGCCCCCAGCTCTTGCAAAACCCACAAGTGATTCTAAAGCCCTCGCGAGCCCCGCAAAGCCCTGTTGCCGCGCCGCGCCGCTTGCACTCTCACTGCGCCTCCGCCCGCGCCGCTCTGCTTGCCACGCCCCCTCCCACGAAACCACGCCTTTCGCGCCGCCTCCAGCTCCCGCTGCTTCACGGCCTTTCCACTTCGCAGCTCTCCTACTCCCCCTTCATCTGCTCGCCGCCTCTCGCATTCCCCCTCTCTTTCACCCGCTGTCCATCTCCACAATCACCCTTATCACAACCTTCCACTACCCATATCCTCGCCTTTCACGCCGCCTCCAGATCCCTCTGCTTGCCGGTCTGGGCGCTTCGCAGCGCTGCTACTCCCCCTTCATCCTCTCTCACCTCTCGCATTCCCCCTCTCCTTCATCCTCTCTCACCTCTCCACAATCTCCTCATAACCACCTCCCACTCCCCATAACCCTACCTTTTACGCCTCCTCTAGCTCCCTCTTATTCCGGCCTTTCCACTTCGCAGCTCTCCTACTCCCCCTTCATCTGCTCGCCGCCTCTCGCATTCCCCCTCTCTTTCACCCGCTGTCCATCTCCACAATCACCCTTATCACAACCTTCCACTACCCATATCCTCGCCTTTCACGCCGCCTCCAGATCCCTCTGCTTGCCGGTCTGGGCGCTTCGCAGCGCTGCTACTCCCCCTTCATCCTCTCTCACCTCTCGCATTCCCCCTCTCCTTCATCCTCTCTCACCTCTCCACAATCTCCTCATAACCACCTCCCACTCCCCATAACCCTACCTTTCACGCCTCCTCTAGCTCCCTCTTATTCCGGCCTTTCCACTTCGCAGCTCTCCTACTCCCCCTTCATCTGCTCGCCGCCTCTCGCATTCCCCCTCTCTTTCACCCGCTGTCCATCTCCACAATCACCCTTATCACAACCTTCCACTACCCATATCCTCGCCTTTCACGCCGCCTCCAGATCCCTCTGCTTGCCGGTCTGGCCGCTTCGCAGCTCTGCTACTCCTCCTTCATCCTCTCTCCACCTCTCGCATTGCCGCTCTCCTTCTCTTCCTTAATGTCGTTTCCATTTCGCAGCTCTTCCACTCCTCTCGCGTTCTTCCACTCCCACCTCACTCGCTCTCCACCTCTCTCATTCTCTCTCTCCTTCGCCCGTTCTCTCTCTCCCTGCCTCTCCCATACCACCACCTCCCACTCCTCACTCCAGCCCCCTCCATTTGTTTTTCTCCTTCGCAGCTCCCACTCTTTCCTTCCCACTCCCTCCCTCCTCACCCACTCTTCTCTCCCACTCCCTCCTCACCTGCTCTCACACTCCCCCTCTCCCTAAACTTTTCTCTCTCTTCCCAGCTCTCCCACATCCCCGCCTTCCATTTCCCTGTTTCCTCCATCCTCCACTGCACCGCTCCTCTGCTTTCCCTCCTCCCAACAGATTCTCAAGCTAGCTCTCCTGGGTTCTCTAACACCATAGTTCCCTCCGCCATCATTCCTAGTTTTTCTTGCCTTCCCTCCCGTCCCTACTTTCCAACCTCCTCTGCATCGCCCAAACCTCTGTATCGTCCTTCCCTCCCCCGTCATTCCGTTTCATTCTTCCCCGGCTTCCACATTGCATACCCACATGATTTCATGAGTCTTTCGTGCCTCACCGTCCATGCATCCCTTTTATTTTCGTATTTCACCGGAATATATTCTGGCTCTTTCTCACCACCCTACATCCTTCCGTCGTCATCTACCTAGCTTGATCTCCTCTTTACATTCACCCTAGCACACGCACCTTATCCAGTAACCGTCTCTTGCGTCGTAAGCTCTCCGGCCTCTGCCTTTCCCTGACAACTTTAAGAGTCCTCTGTCGACCCAATCGTCCCACATCAGCTAACTCTCAGTTGGATACCTCATGCTTGCTCAGGTTCTTTTCTCACCCTTCGACTTATTTCAAAATGGAGCCACCGCCATCCACCATTCAATAATGATTCATCGTTTTCCAAAATCGTATAATCACATCGCTACGAGCTATTCTCTCATTGTCACTTTCCACTAACCATTGGCGGTGGGTGCGGTCATTTTCCACTTGTGATTTGACATCCTATTCCCTCCACACGTCCCATCCACCCAATTCACACGTCATCTGATCCATCCACTACTACCACCACCTCCAACCCTCCTCCAATTTTTATTTATTATTTTGATGTACATAGATCGGTTTAAAATAAAAACTATAGAGGATTGTATGTGCGTATGTAAAGATGGTTTAATACATTACGTGATTTGATGTGAACCAAGGTACATTAGTGACTGTTCATAAAAACTGATTTTGGACAATTTGCATTTGGTTGAAGTTCGATTTTGAAGCGTTTATTCTACTCACGTTTTATAGTATTGGGCTTATTCTTTCCTATAATGCAGTGTTATATGGGAGGCATTGGTTGAAAGATAATTATAATGTTGACAATGAAGACAAAGATAATAGTTAAGAATATTATAAATATGAAAATAAAGATACGAATGAATGCTGTGAAGAACATAATAATAATAATAATAATAATAATAATAATAATAATAATAATAATAATAATAATAATAATAATAATAATAATAATTATAATAACAAAGAAGAAGAAGAAGAAAACGTGATGAAGATGAAGAAAGTGATGATAATAGGAATAAGTGATAATAGGCATGAAGAATGTAATGAAATTGACGAATATGAAGAAAACGCTGATTCTACAGCCAACAGGAATGGATTTATCTCCAAAGCTCAGCCATGGATGAGAGGCGTGTGGGAAGGGCAATGTGCTCGCTCGCAGCTTCCCAAAGCCTTCCAGCGAGAGCGCTCTTCGATTCGGAGCAGGCCTGTGCTGTGCCGCGCTGCGTGCTAGGCGTCGTAGGCCGCTGCCGCCGGCCGAGCAATCTCCTAAAGTGGCGCCGCTGTTTGGACGGCAATTATCGAGCCCGCGGCGGCGGCGGCAGCGGCGACACTGGCTGAAGGCAGGCCACAGCATGACCACTTCTCACTCCGGGACACAACACCCCGCCGCCCCCGCCGTCCCGTCTCGCCCCTTCTCCGTCTTTGGCCCGCTCTTGTCCGCCTCTTCCTGCCCTCTCCAAGCTTCCCCCCCCGTCCCATGGCTTCTCAGCCCCGCCCTCCCAGCACTATCCTTTCTACCCGGCACATCCCTCCCCTCCCGACACATCCCCTCCCCTCCCAACACACACCCTCTCCTGCCGACACATCCCCTCCCATCACCTCCCCTCCTGACATATCCCCTCCCCTTCCCCTCTCTACCCTTTCCACGCCCTTTTCTTTCATCTCCCCGCCCACTCCCAGTAACTAATAATTAGAAATATAGAAGATTTTTCACGCAATGTACACAAACTCATGCAAGGGTCTTTGCCGTGCCGTACCGCTAATTCCCGAATTAGCCGGTTGTTTCGCACTCTTGCCGTATAGTTTGAATAAAGTTCAATAAAGACGATCAGATCATTTTTGATATCATCCGGGTTGATCGGATCATTGCGGTCATCATTCAGGACGCGAGCTGAAACAAGATGTGGCTGCGCGCTAGACTCTGTGAACGCTGGCTGAAGTAAGTGCTCTTGTCAGTCGACTCTCTGACCGGGAGGTCCTAGTTTCAAATCCCTACGATGGCAGAATTTTCGACACTCACTTGTCAGCTAGGTCGAATTCAGTCGCTGTCTGGAGAATTCTGGCGGTCGGCTGCTCTGTTTGGTAGTGTCCCGTGTTTTTTTTTCGATCAATACCAGGCGAATGCCGGAGCATTACCCTAACAAACGGGGCACAGACCGCGTGCAATCTTGCCTACCTCCTTACTTGTCCTATCATCTCCCTTCACACACACACTAACATGCTCTACACTACCCCACATGCCGGGAAACCGATCGGGAGCTTAGACAATATCCCGGCTGGGGCGGTGCCCAGCTGGTGGGAGAGTCCTGGTTGGAGAAAACCCCGCTAGTTGACACTAGGTGGGCTCGCCATTTAGCGGGGGAAGAACAGCCACCTTCCTAGAAAAAAACCATGCACTACACTTACGAAACCAATGACCTTAGTAGTTGACGCGTTCAAAATCACTAACTATCAATTAATCGCAAAAGACAGAGGGGCAATCAATTAATCGCAAAAGCCTCGTCTTCGAAATGTGTAGCGAAGCCTCATGTGGTATATACTTATGAGGTTAGGTTAGGCAGTAACATGTAGTTATAGAAATTTTGAATGTCACAGGAGATAGTTAAACTCAAAACTACACACATTTCATCTTACTAGCCTTAGGCACTTGACACAACCAGCATAAGTGCCGTTTACAAGATATTATCTACTATTCCTCGTCAGCGTAACGAACGTCTTCTACTCTAATCACTTCACGTTGACTAAGGAGCATATTATCCTGCCCAAGTCTGAAATAAGCTTTCAAAGCAGTTTCTACTTCAGGTTTTACCCAGCCATTTTGGATAATGTAAACATAAACCGTGTAATCTGCGAAATAGCCTGATTCAGACATCAGCCGTCACGTAAGGAAATGCATGCTTTGTTCCAAACCAAACGTATTTTACAAAATTCCGCTGAAATACCTCATTCAACATTCAAAGTTGTTCCTAGCAAAAATCTATTACCGAATACGTAAATTACATCCATTTTTTCTCTGTCACACTTCGTTAACGAGTGTTCAGTAACGTGGTCATCGCACAATTTTTTTCAAATTTTCCTATTCCTACATTGTTTTTTTCTGGCACCGTACAACCAGTGTATCCCATCCAATATCGAGTGACGACGTACGTGCTTCTAGATCCTTGTCTAGGAAAGCAAAGTGTCCAATGACCGTATGAGAGGGCATTGTTGCTGACACCTAAAATAGACGTCAGTGCTCTACGCTCCTGACTGCGTGCTCGCAGTAAATCAAGTGCAAAAGTGATACGACCCGACAGCGAGTCGGCCGAGAATGGTTTATGTCCTCGGTCCATTAAAATGTCTGTGACACCTGACAGAAAAGTGAAGCAGTGATTCTGGGCAACTCCACTTCAGTCTCGTGTTGTCTTCCGTCATTTTCCTTTCGCTGTGTTCTGACAAATGTTTACACAAACACTGTTTTGTTTAGTTGTTTAGTTAGAGGAAACGAAGTAAATAATAAAGAAAATGTGGAACTGTTTTGTATACGAAAATTATTTCAACTGTATTAATTTGATTTAACTGCAAACTATTCAAAAAATGTTTCTCTTGCATAATAAACTTGCTAAAGTTTATGGTTAAAAACTTTTAAATGTTTTTACGATAATTTTCTGTGTCCGAGTAATTTCTGAAATGGCTAAACCAATTTCCATGGTGTTTTCACTGAACAGTAGAATATTTTGACTGGAGTAACTTACGCTATTTTTGCAAATTACTTTTTTCTCTTAAGTAAAAAGAATGTTCTTTCAGACACACCAACAGTTTCATTCCCATGTCAATGCAATTTTGAACTCGTGGACTTCAAAACATGAGAAGAATTACGGTCTACATGAGATTTCGTAAAACATAATCCAGTTTACTACGTCTTAGACAAATAAGTAGAAAGTGAGCTGTCTCAATTAATCGAGAATATTTGGAAAGGTGAAATCGTGACCATCAAATTACAAAACGTTTCTTAAATCTCATACAATTTCCTACTAAATACTTTTTAATTGATTTTTAATAGCGCCATTACGTTTTGAGTCACTGTAGATCAAAATTCTTACTAGAAGTTTACCGGGGAGTGCAAGAGTTTTCATCTGTTTGCAGCTGCCTGCAATAAAGATGATGGCAGCAACGGGGATTGTAACAAGCACGTCAAGGTACGGAGAACTGTGGCCACCCCAGACGGAGGTGCAGGGTAGGCTTTGAGCAGTGCGGCGCTGGGCAGAGCAGGCTAGGGTGGTACCCACTATACATAGAATTCATTTATTTTCCTCTCTAAAACGCAACTTTGGTAAATAATTTCCGCAACGTGGCGAGAGTCGATTATTTTTAAATACAAGGGTAGGGGCAGAAGTCCTGGCAAGTAGTCTTTTAAAAGAAATGTTATCAATGATCAGCAACACACGGGATGATTTACGACTGCGACGTTTCAGCGATACCACTTTTGCTCATTGACTCCAGTAGCATTCATCATTTGTCTCCTCCCAGCAGGTGCTTAATTGCCGCACGTCGGTCGTTAATTGCCACATCGGTCTGAACACTCGCAGGTCGTCCCGTGCGTTGCTGATCACAAGCTGCTGCGCTTCCTCGTAGAAACTCACCTGGCTACGTCGCTACTGTCCGGTGCGGAAGGGCATCATTCTCAAGAGCTTTCATCAATTTCCTGCGATATTCTAGGGCATTTCGTTCACGTAAAACTGATTTCTTGATAGAGGAGCGTTGCTCGAAAGGTTACATTCATATCGCACGGCGGTAGACAGACAAATGATTTCACATTACTCTCCATGCTAATAGAGACACTCAATAAACTTTAAGCTTTTTCCTGGATGATCTTATATTTAAATTAAAAGTATAAAAATCCAATATAATCAACAAATAATGATATTCATCTAACCAATAACACTGTTAACATAGGAAAAATTAATACATTAATTTCTGAATTGATGTAAGTTGATGGCGTGAACTGTCGACTGGAGGATCACATCCTTAATCCAGTAATAGATCACCAGTGAACGTCTTCAAATTCTGCCTTGAAACTTAAATTTTAGCAGAACACAGACAAGACCA
This sequence comes from Teleogryllus occipitalis, assembly GCA_011170035.1. Taxonomy (NCBI): domain Eukaryota; kingdom Metazoa; phylum Arthropoda; class Insecta; order Orthoptera; family Gryllidae; genus Teleogryllus; species Teleogryllus occipitalis. Next base: position 29,886 of record BLKR01010051.1, read on the forward strand.
GTGCTGTACTAAATGTAATTAATTGCTTTTTACTTTGGATATTGTAGTGTTTAGTTCTTCACTGGAGTTATACTTTTCAATGAAACATCATAGAATTTAAAAGCATCACTATCACACATTCTTAACACCCACTATCAGTGTGATATGTAATTTTAATGGATTGATACATTACGATTTCCCCACTTTCACGTTAATTAAATGTGTGTATTATAAAAGTTCACAGCAACAAAATATGAAATTAGGGAATCTTCCTGAATAAATAACATCTTAGTTATGCAATTATACAACTTTCCCGATTTCAAGTTCCAAGGCTAAAATTATTTTTAATAACTGCATTTTCGAAAAATTGTGCTAATTATTGATATTCATAGTGCAAATAAAACAAAATATTAGAAATTATTTTAAAGAACAAAAGTCGTGTCGATTTTACAGCGGGATAATTCAGCAAGTTGTACAATATATGTAAAATATCTGTGCATTTTAACACATTTTCATTTATTTGTAAAGGAAAGTGAAGAATAAAATGGAAGGTGCCCTGAAAGTGAATGTCCTAGCCCAGAATAGTTTTTGTGGGTGCGACGAATTGAGTCGGGGTGTATGATTGATTTTTTCGTGTTTCCGGGCGCGTCAACTGCTTCGGTCATTAGTCCCTTTAGTGTAGTGCATGTTTTTTTCTCGGGAGATGGTGATCTTCCCCCGCTGGATGGCGAGATCCGGCACCGACCTACCGTCGGCTAGTGAGGTTTTTCCCCTAACCAGGACTCTCCCACAAGCGGGGCACCGCCCCAGCCGGGACAAGCCCTAATCTCCCGACCGGTCTCCCGGAATGTGGGGTAGTGTGGTGCATGTTAGTGTGTGTGTGTGTGTGTGTGTGTGTGTGTGTGTGTAAGAGGAGAGGATAGGACAAGGAAGAGGAAGGACAGATCGCGCGCGGTCCGTGGCCCGTTTGGTAGGGTACTGCTCCGGCATTCGCCTGGTGTTGATCGGAGAAACCACGGAAAACTACCGATCAGAGCAGCCAGCCGCTAGAATTCTCCTCCAGACAGCGACTGAATTCGACCTAGCTGAGAAGCTAGTGTCGAAAATCCTGCCACCGTCGGGACTTGAACTTAGGACCTCCCGGTGAGAGGCGCTGCAGTGACATCAGTTGATGCACTGAGCTACCGCTACCGGTCGGGGTGTATGAAGTAAAGCTGTTTCTGCGAGATGTTCGGCCAGTGTGCGTGCGAGGGGTTCTCACCGGTGAGGTACTGCCTGAAAATGGACGGCCAGGTAGAGAATATTTTAGTGGGTGTTTAGAATTTTGTCGGGTGTATGAATGAAGCTGTTTCTGGAAGATGTGTCCAGTGTTCGTGGGAGGGGTACTCACCGGTCAGGTACTGCCTGAGGTGGATGTCCAGGTCCAGAATATTTTTGTGGGTGTGAAGAATTGTGTCGGGATGTATGAAGTGAAGCTGTTTCTGCGAGCTGTTTGGGGAAGTACTACCTGAAAGAGGATGTCCAGGTCCAGAATGGTTTCTGCGAGTACGAAGAATTGTGTCGGGGTGTATGAAGTGAAGCTGTTTCTGCAAGCTGTTTGGGAAGGTACTGCCTGAAAGTGGATGTCCAGAATATTTTCTGCGAGTGCGAAGAATTGTGTCGGGGTGTTTGAAGTGAAGCTGTTTCAGCGCAATGCTCATCCACCGTGCGTGCGAGGGGGACTCACCGGTGAGGTACTGCCTGAAGGTGGATGTCCAGGTCCACTCGGGGTTGCCGAGGCGGCGCGAGAAGAGGCACTCGAGGTGCAGGATGGAGCCCGGGAACACGGCCAGCGCCCCCGACGGCTCCACGGACGCCGACCCCGACGGCACCTTCACCAGCACCGTCGGCGGCGAGTCCTCTGCGCATGCGCGACCACGCACGTTAGAAACACGGAAGCTCCAGAGGACGGGAAGACAAATAGGAAAAAGGCGAGGAAAAAATATTTTTGAAAATGTACGAATACAACGCATGGTCATAAATAAGAACGAAAACATAGAAAGAGATTTCGAAATTCAAGATTATGGTTCCGCACTTGAATAGATATAAACGTTAGTAACTCGAAAAGAAACACAGAGCAGGTAAGAATTAAGAAAAAATGGAAGAAGGGGAGGGAAATGTGGTTTGAAAATTTGATTGTCAATAAATAAGAAATATTTCAGTAGTTTTATTCTAATTTAGTTTTATTTACTATAGATACATTGAATGTAAATATCGTTGGAATTTATTCGTCATAAAAAATATTCAGAGCTAAGAATTAATAGTATGACTTCGTGGCTGATGTCTTATTTCTATTATATTATTGTTTTTATGAATATCTACGATATATCTCCTTTTTTAATCCATCACGAGCACTTTATTAACTTGAAACCAACAAAAATGTGACCATGGCTTAAACTAAAAGTTTGGAGGGGTACTAGCAATTAAAGAACTTCGTTTGAAGAATCCCCCCCCCCAATGAAATACGCACTAATCGCATTGGGATGTCATTTGTTTGTGTGGGAGGCTCACCTGTAAAGTTGGTGAGCATGGTGGTGGGCACGCAGGTGGGCATGCGGCCGCTCCAGCCGCCGTTGACGCACGTGAGGTTGGCGTCGCCCTGCAGCTTGTACACGCCCAGCTCCCGGCAGCGCGCCAGCAGCTCCGTGCTGTGCGGGAACACTTGCCCGGCCTGCGCACACCGCGCGTTCAGTGAGCAACTGGAGTCCCACAGGGCGAGAAATAAGCAGGAATTTGAAGGCGGCTCCCGCCAGCGAGCCAACAGCTCCGTGCTCTCCGCGAACACTTGTGCGGTCCCAGTGAGCAACCCACGAACCCAGTGAGCAACTGGAGACCCACAGGGGAGATAAATAAGGGGGAATTTGTATGCGGCTGAGATGGCTCAGGACATTAACTGTACTGTACTGTACTGTACGGTACTGGCAACTGCACTGTCACGAGATCATTATACTATCCCTTAACAGCAAGCTCATGCAAGGAACCTATTTTATTCCGTTTATTCTCTTTGGAACGTTAATTTGAAAAGTACTTCAAGATGTAGGAAATGAATGCAGGAGTGCAGGAAAAGAAAAGTTCTTTACATGAGAAATTTATATTTACAATGAGATAAAAAGAGTACGGCGAAAATTTAAGTGCTTTACATCGGGCCCTTAGATATGAATCTAAGTGTGATAAGCCAGGAACCCTGGATTTTGTTGGAATGGAAAATTCGGCATCAAGCGTTAAGAATACCATGAGATTGTATGCAAGCTCGGGAATTAAAGAATACACGTTGTTAGGGCAACCAATAAATAAAGTGTAGTATTCTATGCTTGGTGTCTCAGCACTGGTCATTTGGGGATACACGGCTCCGGAGCCATTACATGCGAAAGGTGTAGGGAGGGCATTGAAAGCCGTGATTCTGTTGAAAGGTGGAAAAACACTTTCTAAAAATCTACCGAATTGAACACATCGAAATCAATCAATGCGGTGAGAATATTTTTTCTGAATAAACTGGAGTATTAGTTAAATGATAGTGAAATGGGTAACTTGTGATTAGTTTTGATAGCTTGGTATTGTGCAGAGTAAGAAACCTAAATAATTATTCGCAATGAACTATAAAGATAATTTTTGTTATTCTAATTTGTGATTTGAATTCTAATAGAGTCCATGTTTCGAAGGGGTTTATTTTGTATAGATCCGTAGATGAGAGTAATTTTCATTAAGTTAGATGAAGATAGTCGGGCGAAGGTGTTTCATCGGAAGCACATTGAGGGCAAGTTGCGACCGCGTGTTAATTTAATGGAAATTATTAAATCCTATAATGTACCAAATAGTTGAGAATATTTCGGAAATATTTTTTAATTCATTCTAATAATAGGCAGGAACTCAATAATAGGAATATTGAGGACATTCCACGGACAACATCTAGCGGATTCATCCGAGAAGTACATCTTAGAAGTAATCGTAGTAAGCTTACGAACTTTATTCAAAGCCGTACGGGACCTTAATGTTTCTTCAAAGAAAATAGTTAATCATTTCATTAATGAGCTCTTTAGTATGTGTAAAAATGACAGAAATAAGGCTGATAATTTATAGTAGTTGCCATCAATTCAATAATCAATGGAACTTCCAGGATTCGTGATTCTGTTTAGAATTGCACGTCCACATGCAACAGGTAAGACGTAATATGTTGTACGACGAAACCCATGATTAAAATTGTAAAGTGAAATTTATAAAATAATATTTAACATTGAGAAAATTTACATTGTATAACTGTTGTAAATAGTATCAAGATTTAGTAATATTAAATATGCTAGACCTGAGACGAAGTATTTCACAGAAGAGAGAAAATATAATATCTGCTACAAATCTAAGCACTGACCAATTTCCCCAACAAGGTAGCGTTGTGAACGAAAAAGAGGTAAATGATAAAATAAACTCATAACTTATGAAGAGTGGCTCGAGAAGAAAAAATAGAAAAGCAATTTATTTCAACTTCAAAACAAAAATATATTTTGAACCAGTAATGTGCGTATTATTTCTTAAAAGAAAAAGAGAAACATTCTGGAGAGAAAAATCATGCTTACTGCACATAAGTGTCTTTTTTCTCATGAAAAGCTAATATGGATGGAAAACACTGAGCGACCACAACAAAATAAAACGACGACAAAGGGTATAGTGCGACAGCGAATTATAAAACGCTTTGGGACTTCGAGTTGGAAAGGAGACTTTAGAAAAACCTCTTGCAGAAAGTAAATAAAACGCTCAGTATCAAAGGAAAATATCGTAAAAAAGGAAATGCCCGTTGGTGTCACGGAGACATTTATAATGTGTCTCTTCATCCGTACGATGAATGAAAATAAAACATACGCCCCTTAGCAATATAACAAAAGACAAATTAACATTTGAATTTTGCCAGCATGTTTTGTCATGTATGAGTTAACGACATTAAACTGTTGTTTCGAGTGTTTCGTGACGCTTTTACCTTAAAGACGTTTGCAGTCAATTTGAGTGTTATGTGTTAATAACACAGAAAATTGAAATAAACGCATCTGCGTAACTGTTTCCAAAAAGTTAGTTTCTAATGGACAAATTAGCGGGTTAGATATTATTTCGAGTAGGTCTGAGTAGTCACAATAGTTTGTTCTGATGGCAGAGAAATTTCTTTACCATGTTTTAGATTTTTTCTCAATTATTATTACCATTTTAATGTATTAATAACAATATGGTCTCCTGAAAAAACAATGATTAACAATTACGTAATTCTCAAGTGTTTTTTATTACATTCAATATTTAAGAAATTGCTCTCTTTAGACATTATTCTAAAGCAATGAAAGATTTAATCTTCTCTATAAGACCAAGTAAACATTTTGTGTTGTCATAACAACATGGGTAAAAACATTGTCGCTCTCACTGGAGGGAAATCTGTTTTGAAAATTAAATCTTCCCTCACACAAGTATCGTCGTAAAATCTTGAATCTGTATCAAGAAGCTGATGTCGTAAAACACTGCTTGAGAGGAGCACAGCCATGAATTACAACGGAATGGATTACAACGGAGAAGAATTACACCGAAGAAAATGGAGAAGAAAAACGGTCAGAGAAGAAGAGAAACTGAAGTTGCAAGAAAGATCCATGGCGGTAAGCCGTAAGGGTGTTCTTGTACGTATATGACTGACATCTGGTGAGTATAGAGTCGGCATGCTTGTGCTTGGAGAGGAAACAGCATGGAAGAAAACGCGAGGAAACTGGAGAATGGGACGTATAAGAGTATCAATTCAGTGACTAAGCACGCAGATGAATGTTGAGCAGGATTGAGGAGAGGAAAGAGAGGACAAAACAGTGGGTAAATAGACGAACGAACTCATACTAAAAAGACAGACAAATTAGTGGCTAGGAGCGTGAAGAAATGAGCAGCCAGAATCATCAGTGAGCTGGTGGTTGAAAGAGAGCGCGGAGAGCCCATAGGCAAATAAATGAACGGTTGGGCCAATAGCAGGTGAACGTGTAGGCGTGTTGCCAGGTGGGCATTGCCTATCTCCGCCCTTTGCGTAGCCGCGTGTGAGTTCATCGCGGGTGCCGGCGAGAGGTACAAAAGCCGCCTTCGCCTCCGCCTCCTTACTTTGTTTCCTCGCGGGCGCCTGAGCGTCGTCTTCCGCGCAGCCCCCGGAACGAGCAGCGCGCGCCGCCACTTCCGCAGCGCCGCCCCCGTTGCCCCTCCCTCGCCCCTGCCCTGCCAAGCACCTACTCTAACCCAATCGCGTTTCACTCCCTTGGCCCCGCTCTCGCCTCTCTCGCTCACCTTACCCTCACCCCCACACGCCTCTCATGAGCTCCGTTTTTGCCCCAGTTCACTATCGCCCCCCCCCTTTGACACAAACTCTCACCGTAAGACACTCTCACCCCAAGATACTCTTACCCTAGCCCAGTCTCCTCCCTTAGACACTCTCTCTCTAGGCACTCTCGTCCCAAGACACGCTCGTTCCCAGACACTCGTCTCAAGACACTTTCGTCTCAAGACACTTTCGTCTCAAGACACTTTCGTCCCAAGACACTTTCGTCCCAAGACACTTTCGTCCCAAGACACTTTCGTCCCAAGACACTTTCGCTCCAAGTCACTCTCGCTCCAAGACACTCGCCCCACTCAATGTCATTATTGTGTAAACTGTCTTTGAGAAATTTTACTGTAAAATTATTGTATTTTATAAACATATTCCTTCTCCTTAATACAAGTTACAGATTCTGAGACAGTCTCTTTCCTTGTGCATCGGCGAAGTGTTTCCTTTGGCAATATATAACATTTCGCCTAATTCAGGACGAATATTTATCTGATTTCATCTTGCGGACGCTCCTTTGCAAGGGGTATTTCTTTGATTTGACGTACTTAAAATGCGTCAGTTGAAGACACGAATTTAAAAGTGAATGCATTTCAACAGCCCATTAAATCCGAAAGAGTGCAACTTATGAGACCTCTCCGCTCACAGGTCGTTCTGTCGTGAACCCGTCCCCTTGCCTTGCTTCTCCGGCTGTTGCTTTCCTCCAACGACTTCTCCATCCAATTACGCTACCTCCCACTCTCCAAAGCCGTCCCTCTACATCCACTCACAGCGCCTGCGTTTCCAGTGTCCCATCTTGCTCTTTCAAATCGAGCCGATGCCACCACCATCACGTCATCTGCTGCTCATACTACCTTTATCTCCGTTCCGTCTCGACTTTTCGCTCATCATTCCCAGGATTCATCCTCTTACCGCACACGTGCCGTCCATGGAGCTAGCTCTCGAGCAGCGCCTACGTCACTATGAGAAGCGAGGATCTCGCACAGCCACTCCCGCCCGCTTTCGTTACTCTCCTCTCCACTCCTCTCCACCCCTCCTTCCACTCCCCTCCCCTCCCCTCCGCCTCGCCGCCTGCCTGCAGAAACGCGAGTCCTTACGCACCCGTCACAGGCCCTTAACTGCAGATTACCCGGGGCGGCGAAAGTCGCGACTTTACTGCCGACGAAAGCGTGCCAACTTCTTCTTGATATAAAACAGAGTTTAATCAAAATGAAGATGCTCTCAGCACAGTTTGAGTGGCGTATTTTTCCCCCTTTTTCTAAGTGTTTGTAATCTGTTTACAAGAGAGCGTCTGGCCGCATGGCCTGCGTTGCTATGGGGATAAGAGTATTAGTTCCGTCGGAGGCCGCCGCGTCCGCCGGGCGGCGGCGCCACTGCCGCGCCGACAAAAGACAAACGCTCGGCTTCCTTTTGCGGGCTCGGCTGTCGAACTTTGCAGAATGTGAGCGAATTAGCGAAGTCTGAAGCTATTAAACTCGACCTCTCGCGTCTTAAGAGGACGTTCCCGCCGGCGCGGCGGCGGTGAGTTCCCCTGGGAAGCATTTTTGTAAGGCCCCGGCGCATATTGTAGCTCAACTTGAGTAATAACGTTGCGCGGATGGAGGGTGGAGAGAAAATTAGCCTCGGGGACAGTTGTCACTTACAGATGTTGAGAGTTGCGCGCTTCCAGAGGCGTGGCGGTGGGAGCGAGGAATGAGGAGACAACGGTCTCGTGTGAGACGGGCGAGGTTGCCAGGTTTACCGAACTCTTGCAATGGCACGAAAGAATTTGTAGGCGTAGAAGTAGCAGTTGTCTGGGTAGTAAAATTAAATATTAAAGTCGTTTGATAAACTCTGCCTTTACGATTAAAGTGATGAAATGTACCCATGTGTATCATGTGGTCTGAAATACTTTATTTTCGTATTGTGCTCAAATGTGATTTAAGTTAGCATTGCTACAACGAAGCTCATGTCGTCCCATGATCAAAATAAATAGGATAAAAGTATAAGGATTCCTAAATCATAAATGAAGTAAATCTAAAACGATAGTAAAACTAAGAATGAAAAAAATCATGAAGAGAAAATAGTAATTAATTACATATGATTTAAACATAGCATGAATCGTTCAAGTAATCACCAAAATAAATATACTTCAGACATTAATTACTGTCTAGTCAGGGACCTTGAATTAAGCAGGATCTCTGATCCTGACTGCCAAGAATTTCATCATCCGACACATTTTTCATCTCAACGTTGTTCGTCTTCATGGTGCGTCATAGTGTAGAAACTCCGGCCGTGTCATGGGACCGTCGTGCGAATAGGGTCATTAGATACTGAGAATTGCCATATGTGCGCCAATGAAACTTGCATATTACGACATACTACATGAATTCTCGTAAGGGTAGTATGCGAAATATTCACAGACTAGTACGATATGTCATTTGAAAACAATTGGGCGATGAGCAATAACGAATATAACATTTCTCGCCGAGTGACTACGGAACTATCGTATTTTCTTATAACGACGGCTCTAGCAAAGAACAGTGGCGTCGAACAGAAGATAAGCCAGAACTGCACGGCCGAGCAAAGGACAGAGGATTGGGAGATGTAAGTTCGAAGGCCGTGAAATAACAACATCGAAGATACAACACTACCTCTATTACTGACGCAAGTACATTTGCTGTAGCTAACGCGGTCGGAAGAGCGCATGTTCAAAATATGCGTTGTGTTAATGGCAACATAACAGGGTAAGCACCGCAATGCTCCGTGGCAACTGCTTGTGTGTTTCGGCGGTGGCCCACAGTGGCGTGAACCCAAGCGCCCACCTTCTGCACGTTGTCCGGCTGGGTTGCATTCTCAGGATCCTTGACGTACTTCAGAAGAGGGCCGGGAGCGGTGGCTCAGTGCATCAACTGATGTCACTGCAGTGCCTCTGGCCGGAAAGTTCTAGGTTCGAGTCCTGATTTGCGTTACTAGCTTGTGAGCTAGGTGGAATTCAGTCACTGTCGGGAGGAGAATTTCAGCGGCCGGCTGCTCTGATCGGTAGTTTTCCGTGCTTTCTCCGAACAATATTAGGCGACTGCCGGAGCAGTATCCTGACAAACGGGCCACGAACCGCGCGCGATCTTTCCTTCCTCTTCCTTGTCCTATCCTCACCCCTTACGCACATAAACGTTTTGGAGCAGACGCAGCAAACAAAAAAATGTTGATCCATCTACGTGTAGTGAGTAAGACACTACTTTCTGTGTGCAAGTATAATGATATCGCGAAAATTATTCCAGTATAATCCATAACGGAACGTTGGTGACCAAGTGCAAGAATAGTACATTATCAAACGATGATGTAATGATGGATATTAATACACAAGTGTGATAATTTGATACGAGCGAGGGACGAGCGAGTTTCATAAATTTCACACGAGTGTATTAATGCTCATTACATCGAATTTCATACAGTACTTTTTCTACGACTTTTATAAGTTAAACCTTTACACTGAATCATTTCGTGACAGTTGACATGCAGTATTCAGCCAAGGCCACCTGGTGGGCATATCCCTATCCTACCCTCGCATGCTGCCGCAGGTAGCAGTGGTTACCAGCCCGCCTGAGCCGGAGTACTGCGTTAGTCAAATAGGATCAAAGTGCAATTACAATCCAAATTATTTTAAATAATATTCCACGAAAAAATACTAACAATAAAAGACATTAAAACTGATAAGCATAATATAACAACAAATGCAGTTTTAAGGTCAATCGAACGAAAAATTTACTGCAATGATTCTCAATGATTAATTAAGGTTCAATACGTGGTTTGTAAACTTCTATGTGATTGGTCAAGAAGCTGTATCATAATGAAATCTGTATGGTAATGAGTATCATTATGCCACAGGTTGCAGCCATCAAATAACAGCATTATAGAATGGGAGTAGAAAAAAGTGGTTTTTCTCTTTCCTAGTCAAATATAAAATTATGGTCATTTGCGTGATTTAAGTACATAATAGTTAACTTTAGACTTACGCACCATTCTCACTAAAGGAAAACATCCTAACTTTAAGGGGATCCATATGCTCGTAACCCGTTTTACTTTTTCGTGCAATCGCGAGTGGGTTGCCACAACCACACAGATAATACTATCATAAGAAAAAGCCATCGGATCCTAATTTATTTCGGCACCCCCGATCTTTATCTGCAACCTGAAGGTCTTTACTAATGGCTCGCCCAATATAGGAACCTCGACATGTTCTCGCTTAAACAAAAGCAGCTTTAGGAGACACTCTGTCAGATGGCTCGCCAATTGAACAGTAAACATGGTAAAACTCTGAGTCTTTCAGTACATTCGGAAGACATTTGTACAAGAGGTGCGCAGACATGAACTGTTAAATTGCCTCTATCCCGAGCGTGTGTAAATCCCTTTACGTGCGTTTGGAACGGTTTCCTCCAGGCAACATTTACAAAGAGGGATTGCGGTAGAGAGATAAATTGTATTTACAAATATTTGTACGTTATTATCAAACTTCTACATTTTGTTAGACAGTTTTTGTAATATTATACTGTTGTGTCGACGTAACGCAACCAGAGAAGAAAAGCCTGCCTTAACGGCCTCCCTTAACCTTAAGATTTTAACAGTTCGTCGACCGTTGAGGACAATCAGTACAAATGAGTTTTAGCTAAAAATGGCTTGAGTACACTCATTCTATGTTATGATGTTGGATTACACGATTTTTTCTTGAAAGCAGATGATTTATATATTGATTGACACATGAGTGATAACCCAAATGGCAGACGTGGTTGGTTATAAAACTTTTGCTATGGCCCCAGTTTACGATTGATTGATTAGTGATTCCGCATGCATTATTTGCTAAGATCACTAGTGCCGTAAGAGTAGGGCATGTTTATTCCGTGGGAGGCTGAAATGATCTTCCCCACTGGATGGCGAGATACGGCGCCGACCTACGCCGGCTTGCGGGGATTTCCCCAACCAGGTATCTCACACCAGCGTGGCACCTCAAGTGTACAATATGTATGTGGGTGAGGATAGGAGAAGGAAAGATCGCGCGCGGTCCGCGGCCCGGCATTCGCCTGCTATTGATAAAAAAAACGGAAACCACCAATCAGAGCTGCCGGCCGCTAGAATTCTCCTCCAGACAGCGGCTGAATTTCGGTTTACGAACTTCAACTGCGTCTTTTATTACCGAGCTTACGATGTTAAAAATATTATTAAATATTAAGCTGCCGCAAGAACGCAGAGCTTGCAAAAAGAGCCCGCAACCCCGCACACCGCGTCTGGTAAGCTGGCCTTCCCCTCTAGCCAAGCGTCATACCCCGCTCCGTCCACATCTGAGCGGACGGCGATGACACGTCCCGGGGTTAGGCCCGGGTCATGCGATACAGCTGAGGAGCGACGCGCCGGGCAGGGCGCGACAGGCGATATAGCCAGCGTCACCTCTCTCTCCACTACCCCTTCCCTGGATTGCCCTCTCCCACCCGCCACATGCGCGCTCTGTTGATAACGCAGCGCAGCGCCGCCGGGGCAGGCTCTGCTGTGCGCCAGTGGCTCCCAGAGGGAGCAGGCGGTAAAAGGAGCAAATTGCCTCGAGCCCCAGGAGCGCACGACTGGCGCCGAGTATTTATGCCGCAAAAGTCCACTGACAAAAATCGATTAAAGCTTTCATTATTCTTTGTTGAATAGTTGGGGCAGGAATCAAAAATCACTAATCAAATAAACGTTAGAGGAAATAGCATTTACAGCAATTTTACTACGTAAGGTTTTTTAAAACTTTTTGGTAATATTTGCATCGCAATTTGCGAGACTGTTAGAGAGTACTTGAAATTAGCTGTGATGTTTCAGATTGTAAATCAATATTTTTCTCTCAACATGCTTCAATCTCCAGGACATGCATTAATGAATACTCATCAATCTTATTCAAGTACTTTTAATTTTTCTTTCGTCGTGTTATATTTTTGCCGGTTCTGGCATATTTGAACACAGGTTGTCGTTATAATTCCCATTGTGAATCTGATTTTGGTAGATTGTTTTTTTCTTTAATCCCTTTATTAGAAATATAAAGGGATCAAGAAAGCGTGCGCAGATGATTTTCTCCCCCATACGTCACATACAGTTTTTGACTAAATAAATAAATAAAAATATTTAATCACACTTATCATTATTGGTTGAACGCGAATGAACAGTTTGTAGTTACGGGACACATTTCTTTTCTTTTCATCTATTACAGAAATTAATATTAGTTTTCAAGAAAAACATCATTTGTGGTCAAGTTTTCCATTTGGTTTTTCACTTTGAAAGTTAGAAGGTTCGGCATTTCTTTTAGTACTTCCCTGAACTTAATTTTCCGATGATGTCATATCACTTCAAATTTTGTCATATACTGTTTGTTTGTTTTTAATTTCTACGACGAAAATATGTATTTTCCTATCAATGTGAAAATATATTATTGTATAGGAAGATGTCTAAATTTTTCAATGTCTACTGTGTCCGAGTCTAATCTAAGGGTGCGATGGGAGCAGGGTAACGCCAGTGGAGGAGCGGCGGAGAGTCGCAAGCGCGGGCAGAGGCGAGGAAGGGGAGGCGGACGGGCTGGCCGTGGCGGCGGACGTGTCGGTGATGGGCGCGCGATACAGGCGCCTGGGCGCTCGTCGCCGCTCGGGTGAATGTTATCGGCGCCGGACGCCCGACCGGCGCGCCTGCGCCAACTCACGACGCGACGCCTCTGCCAGCCGCACCGCCTCCGCCTCCGCCTCGGCTTCCGCCTCCACTTTCTCCTTCCACCACTTCCACCTTCGCCTCCGCCACTATCTCCCCCTTCACCTTCACCTCCGCCTCCACCGCCGCCGCCTCCACCTCCGCCTCTACCGCCGTCTCCACCGCTGTCTCCACGTCCGCCTCTACCGCCACTTTCACCTTCGCGTCATCCTCCGCCTCCACCTTCACCTCCGCCTCCACCTCCATCTCTGTCTCCACCTCCATCTCTGCCTCCACCTCCATCTCTGCCTCCACCTCCATCTCTGCCTCCACCTCCATCTCTGCCTTCACCTCCATTTCCGCCTCCACCTCCATCTCCGCTTCCACCTCCATCTCCGCTTCCACCTCCATCTCTGCCTCCACCTCCATCTCTGCCACCGCCTCCACCTCCATCTCCGCCTCCACCTCCATCTCCGCCTCCATCTTCACCTCCTCCTTTGCCGCCACCTCCATCTCCGCCTCCGCCTCCACCTCCACCTTTGCCGCCGCCTCCATCTCCATCTCCACTTCCACCTCACAACTTCCGCCTCAACCTCTATCGCCACCTCCACCTCTACCTTACTTCCTCCACCTCCACCTCTGCCGCCGCCTCCACGTTCTCCTCCACCTCCCCAGGCGGCGTGTCTACGCCGCGGTACTTTCCATGCAACCAGAGTTGCTGCGCCAGCCGTGTAGCTTCAAGCTCGCCGCAGTACCCTCTACTGCGGATAATTGTGTTCAACTATTCCGTTTACCCCTCTCACAGAGACTATTCTCTTCCTTTGCCGTTTAATTGTTCTCATCTATTTGAAACATCCGACTCTTTTGTGTTTGCGTAATGAATTTTTCTTGCACTAACTCTTCTCAGTTCAAAACGCTCCTTGGTCGTTGCTCTATAAAATCTCTTTGCTGGATATCGTATTTTTTAAATCCTTTTTTCATTTCCTAATTGAGGTGCCGGGATAACGACGACAGACCCTACCGACCCCGCATTTTCAGTTAAAGTATTACGGTAAACTTCTATCTTATACCTATCACATGCCGAAATATCACATGAATTGGGATACAGCAAAACCGTCAAATTCTACCATCAAACCTTTGTCCGTTGTGAAAGTGAACGTGAACGTGAACGAAAACAAAAAGTCATTTTTCTTGAAACGAATTTGGGTTGGAATCTGCCGTTTATGATTCTGAGCGTCTCAATTTACATTTATGCTTGTATGATATTTCATGTTATTCACATAAAATTGTGGATTTATAATTATATTACGTATTTATATTTATTTGCTGGTCCTTCCTTTTTCCATGAATTTGAGTTGTGTATTATATCTGTAAGCATTTGCAATTATTAAGGATTGAGGGTCAATTATATGTGTGTATTTGATAAATTGAATCAACGTATATTCGGACGAATTTATATTTTCATGGAGATTAAATAGAATCTAGAAAATGCGTATTCATTGGAAGAAAAATAAATAGTTCTCTAACGTAATTAAGAAACATTCAAAGTGATGAAATTTATAATCTAATAAATTGTAGGCGATGCTTCAGCTCTTTTCAAAAACTTGAGCGATTCGCCAAAAAAAAAAATCTCATTCTCGAAATAAGCAGCGAAAAAGCCTCTCTTGACAATCATCAACTTCTAAGCGTTAATTCTCTCCCGTTCGTCGACTGGGGCCGGCCCTGCGAGCTTCAAAAGCCATTCCCGCGCGTCCTCGTTCTCGCCCCAACATGCACCACCGCTCCCCCTCCCCCCACCACAGCCCCCTGGCGGAGTCCATTACACCGTTCCTTCCTCGGACCCTCTCGCTGCCCGCGACCGTAGCCCCCGCCCCTCCTTCCCCCACCGCGTTCCCCAATTTTCCACGGGTCCACCGCCTCCCCGAGAGTCCTTCCGCTGCCCTTGGGCCCGGCCCATCTTCACGCGCTCCGCACCGCCCCGCCCCTGGCGGTGAATCTCTAAATCCTCCGCCGATGCTATCGCACCCGAAGGACGCCGGCCCGCACCCTCGCCGGGAAATCTCCTTTATATTCTATTACGTCAAATTGCGGGCGCCGAATCGCCTCCCGCACCCCGTTCCCCGCGCCTCGTCCCGCCGTCCCCACCCTGCCGCAATTACACGAGGGCCACAAACAAAAGAAACACTCCGCTGGCGGAGGCGCCATTTTGGTTTCGTCTCACGAATAGAACTATAGTCTGAGCTAGCGGTAAGAGCAATTGAGCGTGAATTAGGATACGCAGGTTCGAGTACCCACTCGGAGTGATGTCAGTTTTGAATAATTTGAATTGTTTTCTGCATTTGTAACTTAGTACCCACGACACATTTTCAATAATATTTATTGAGCAGAACATACTTCTCACGTATTTGCCATTTCAATAAGGTGACATGATGGTGACTATTGGCTAGCTTTAGCCATCTATACACTGTCATATTTGAACCTTCAAGAATCTTTACGTACTTGCTGTTACTGTTTCTTTCATTTTAGTCTAGCTTTCTTGCTTCATCCGATAACTTACAGAAGCTGGCCTAAGTATTCAACCAGTATCACTGTACGCAGAGAAGTGCGTGTAAAAACGCAAATATTCAATGTATTATTATGAAATCATATTTAATGATGTACAAATTAATGTTCTCAATTAATGCAACATTTAAAGATAAATGTTTGGAATTGAACGTAGATAAGGTTATAGTTGACGAAGCGAAGAAAGCGAGTTTTTAAGTTCGAAAATTAACTGATTGCTCTTTAAATATAAAGATTATTGAGTGTTTACAATTAGTGAAGTGTCAGTAATCGTCTGACACAATCCTCTTTACATACATTTTGCAGAGTTTGTAGTTTATTTAATTTATTTGATTTTATTTATTCAGTCAAAAAACAGTAAAAAAAATACCGTATGTGACGTGTGGGGGAGAAGATATGCACACATTTTCTTGAGCTCTAGAATCCCTTCCCAACATTTTAATTATAAATAGTTTAAAGATAAAATATTTAAATATAAAACAAAACAAATAGTAATAAAATGTAAAAAGGGCGCGATTAGCAACATTTGAAAATTAGATATTTTCGTTCCCGGGAAAAAGAAAACTTATTTGTATCTGTAAACGAACTCAATATCTAATTTTTCTGAATTGTTTGCATTTTGTTAACAAATAAAACAGTAACTTACCCCCAGCTCTTCTCCTACCACTACAAGGAAAAGGAGAGCTCAACAAAACTTGTGCAGAGTGAAGCAGCATTTATAACCAGAAGAAAAAAAGAAAGGGGGTCATCTCAATGATTCAAGGAAACTGGGCAAACATTTTTAATTCCAAATTCGCAGAACAAATGTCTCTTTATTATTATTATTATTTTTATTATTATTATTGTTATTATTATTATTATTATTAAATAATGACCCATTATAAATAAAGAATGTTTTGAAAAAACGGGCTTAGAAGCGAGTGCATTTTATCACAGGTTAAATTGTCCACCTTAACGATAAAGGTTTTGTGAATTCCCAGCGAACGAAAATAAGAAAGCTAGTTCAGTAATCGGTAAATAAGAAAAAAAATATTTATTTTGAAGAAAAATTTGTGTTAGAAAAAATTTAACCTCACAAACATGTTAAAATGCTTTCCTTTGCGACAAACAAGCATTAACTCACTTGAGAACATGTGTTGCAACCCGACGTAAAGTTTCTTCGTCAATCGCGCCATTCACTTCCTCGATGTTTCTTTGGAGCTCTTCGGGATTAGCTGGCTTGTTTGCATAAACTTTACTTTTGAGGCATCCCCAAAGATCAAAAGCTGGTGGTGACAAATCAAGCGAACAAGAGGACCACAAAAATCATGAAATGATGGTGTTTCCAAAACTCTCGTCCAGACATTGCATTGTCGATCTTGCAGTTTGAGATGTAGCCCCATCCTGTTGAAACAAATAATTTTTTCTCATCCTATTCAAGAGAGAAACAAATATTCTTAATATAATCTGCTATGTATCCACCATTACCGTTTCTTTGAAGAAAAAAAGACCCAATTATTAGGCGACGAGAAATGGTACACCATACTTCAATCTTCTTTGAATTCAGTGATCTATCAACAGTTTCCTGTGGCCTCTCAGTAGCACAGTTTTGCTAGTTAATGTATTCATTCAGATGAAATTAAGTCTCAGCACTAAAAATCTCTTCATCAAATACCTCAAGATCATTACTAACAAATCGTCGTAGTACATTATAGTAGTAACTAACGCAGCAGCCCGATGAAGAACCTTAAGCTTCTGAAACGTCCGCTCTTTCAATGCGCATTTTCAATTTTTCTGTGACACAGTGCACATTTCAGTAGGAAAGATTACATTGCTACTGACGCATCCTTAATGATGTATTCGGGAAAGTTGAAAGAACTTCCCGAACTTCGTTTTCGCTGCGTGAGCGAAGTATTTCGGCAAAGTATGTCCTATAATAGTCCACTACAATATGTACAGATAGATCTACGTAAAAACACATTTCAATTACATTTTGAAAAACTTTTCTAACTCTTGTGTTCAAAAAGAATAGTGATGGAATTATTCCAAAATTTGTAAATTGCTCTCATTTCATCAGTTTAGGAGAATAAGAGCGTGAAACAATATTTTGCGGATTACTGATTTTCCATTTAGTAGTTATTTTCTACGTGACCCCGTGAACTATTTCTAATTACATCATGTTTGTGAATTCTACAATGGTTTCTTTTCTACAATTGCAGTTGTAACTTTTCTACAGTTCTTCGTTTTGTGCCATGCAATCGTGGGGTTTCAGCCAATGATTTGTGTCCAGGCATGTGAAACTGCGCCCGCATGAGCTACTTGTCCATCTTGGAAGCCCGGCGCTCTTGCGTGGACGGTCAACTTCCCCAGATTACGCTCTCATCTTCCCTCCCAATTGAGAAAGGGGTGTGCCCAGACCAACTGAAGTGGGGAATGTATGCGCAAAAACTGATCGAAGTATCACGAAGAATGACTTTATACAAAAATGTAACTTCATCCAAAGCCACGAGTTCGTTCAGATCGATTGGGGAATACCAATTTTGCAGAAAATGAGCTGAACGGTTTAGGCGCTAGCGTTGACCACGGACAGGCAGACAGGCAGAGGGCAGACAGGCAGACAGACGTTTTGCCGTCAATCGATTTTTCGGTACCACGAACCAAAAAAAACATGAATTCTGGGTACACCACGTGTAGGAGGATTTTTTTCTAAATTTAGCAACAGGATTTATCGACATTTTCGTTACCAGAGCGAGGTAAAATGAGTTTTTCTGGCGAAAATACGCCGTTTTCCGGCGCACGATTACATAAGATTCTCTTCTTACGAAGAAATTCGTAAGGCGAGAAAGTAAAAATGTGTTTGCTTAATGTTTTCTGTCTCACTACCAAGGTTTGAATTATGTATAGTAAGTACTTTACTTCTCATTACTTTATTTTACATTTATTTTCGTTTTAAATGCCTTATACACATTTTTTTGGTAAGGAACAAGACTGTATTTAATGGCGAATTCTTTGGTTGTTTTCATTTTGGTTTAAGTTTTATTAAAATATTTTATTTGTGTATACAGCAATACCGTGAAATAAATTATCAAGTCTTTTGGGCGGACAGCTCTATAAACAACCTTTGTTAAACTTTCTGGCCTGGAAGTAGAAAGTAAATGCAATTATTTCACATTTAAGTAATCGCGATTACAAATAAAGATCCTTTCTATTCAAAATGTTTAATTTTACTCTTAATTGATCATTTAAAATTCAGGCAATCGTCTCCTCGATTATGTCAGTAGTACACATACCTTTTGCGGCTCTTACACGCCACCAATCTTTATAAATGAGGTCTCTAAATGAAGATACTTACATGGAGACGTGACGAATTGCACTTTGACTTTAAAAATATGAAGGATTTGTTTAAAAAATTCATTTAAATATTCATCTCAAATGCAACCGGCAACACTCGACCGCAGTTTTGAATCTGTATCGTAATAAACTCCTAAATAAAGCATTTTAGGGTCTTAGAAACTGTAATTTTGTGACCAAAGGCCTTAAAGAAACGGTTTTTCACGCCGAAATCTACAGGAAGAAATCTTCTTGAACATTTTATTACATTTTTGCTGGTTCGACGCTTCTCGATTCTACCCCACCTGTTCACAGCCTGCAGAATCGGCATCAGTATGTGAAATTAAACCAATTACTTCATATTCTGCGCGATTGAATTACATGGGTGTACCTCTCTGCTCGGTAACAACATTAAGAATAGTTTGTATTGACAAGGGTATATTTTATTGTTATCAATTACAAAAAGACATATAGAACAAGTGACGGAGGATAAGAGATTCTTGAAGAGAAAGATGTATTACAGGCTTAAAATAGAAATTAAAAATGGGGAAGAGGGTGGGGTTTATCATGCGAGGGTTCTCGCATGGGTACGCTAGTACATTTAATTTTAATAGATAACTTATTTCCTTCACTAGAGGAAGTGAAAATTAATATAGCTTTAGGATCAATAACTGCGAAATGACTTCTCCAAATGGCTCCCATGGGCCATGTATCCAGTACAACCACCTCGCAGCACTTTGTATAATCCTTACTTTTAAACCTCGCGGCAGTTGCTCTGGATGCAGTGTACGCGAATTCTAGAAACCTTGCCCGCGACCTTGTCATGCCTGGGTAAGGTGTAGTCTAGACTACACAAACACAGGATGGACCAAATTTGTCAAATAAGGTAAGGCCAAATTTGAACTGAAAAATTTGCCACGCTCAAAAACTCAAAATTTCACTTACAATTGCTTGAATATAGTGAATGACTTGCATCTAAAAACAAAGATATGATTGCGCAGTTTGAATAGTTTCTTATAAGCTCGTTGTATTAAATAAAATTTTATTTTCCGAGCGGTTACGGAAAGAAATACAGTGGATAAATGTACTGGGCTAAAGCAATTTATTGTGTAGAAAGAAACGTTCTGAAGATCAAATGAACGAATGAAAACAAAGTTTCTGCTATATCCGTTTTAACTTTCGTATGTATATAAGGAGTAAAATATTTAATACAGAGAAATTAACGAAATGTTGAGGAAAATCGATTTCAAGATTTCAACGAAAATAAACGTTTTGGGGTCCCCTGATACCGAAAAAGTGATTTTTTTGGTTTTTTTTTTCTTCAAAATGTCCACCCGTCTGTCTGTCTCTCTTCATCCGTCTGTGAACATACCTAGCGCCTAAACCATGCGTAAATTTTTTTACAAAATGGATATTTCCCGGTCAATCTGACTCAACTCGGAAGCTCTGCGATTTTGAAAAATATTCTTTAAAATTTCGGGATACTATACATGAATCCCGAAGGACATTTTCAAAATTTTCTCAAAAAGTCTTCACGTTTTTATTTTAATGTTTTGTTAAGAATAGAGTAATATACACTTATACAGATAGCATATGTCCGTTTTTCACTAACTCTGAATTTTCGGAAATGGCAAAAGCTTCAAATTTTTGGTTTATTCCTACTATTACAAAATTACTACTACTACTGCAAGATAGTGATTTTCATTGAAGTAAATTTTTTCCTTAGTTCTTTCATTAAGGGGACGTATATTTTTTTTAAACTTTCAGTAGTTTTGCCCAATATTGCTTACAATATGTGCAATATTAAAAATAACAAAGACAATAGTTTCTCGAAAAACGGCTTCAAATTGTTTCTAAAAATTTTAGTAGGGATAGTGCTAAATGCAATCTATAAGATGAAATAAACACAGTATTGTTCTATTCGTTTTTTTTCTTTCAAAAATTATAAAAAATATTTTTTTACTAGTCTCATATGGTCAGTATTTACGTTAGCGGCAATTTTTTTAACATTTTTGCATTTATTAGTACATGTGCTTCAAATGATATCTTGTGAAATTTCCCAAAACTCAAAACTTTTCTGTGAAAATGAACTGAAAATTCCGTGTTTTCAGAAATGTTTAAACGCTATTTTCTCTAAAACAGCTCCAAAACTTTTCTTCGAACTTTTTCTACGGATAGTACTAAATGCACTGTTTAGTATGACTTAAAATTGGTTTTGCTGTATACTTTTGTTGATTTTTAAAAAATTTACGCAAATGTAATTTCTTTAAAATACGTCGTTTACGTCGTTAATATGCGCATTTCCAACAATATTTATACATTATTGCATTTGTGAGTAGAAGTTCTTAAAATGACTTCCAATGAAGTTTTTCGAAAACTTAAAAGTTTTTTGTGAAAAAGAGCTTCAAATGTCGCATTTACAGAAACGTTTAAACGCTATTTTCTTCAAACATCTCCAAAGTTGTAACAAAAATTTCCATATGGGGCGAAGTTTTACTCTTATAATATTTATAAACTCTATAATATTTACAAAGTAATGTTTTGATTCTATCATTAGAAGACTAAAAAATTGAGACATTTTAAAAAAAATGTAGATTAGGTGGCGATAAATGGCAGCTGGCAAAAGTATGTGGTAAGATCGAAAAGCTAGTCCAGATAAAATAAATTAGAAAACAAACTAGTAGATAGTGTTTGTGCCATTCTGTAGCACTACTAGTTTTGAATTGTGACGATTCGTAAAAATATTGGGAGCTTGGTGCTGCCTTTGTGCTTAATGCAACGGTTGGTAATCCCCCGTTTTGGTTTCCAATATCGCATTCTAATGTTTCAGATACTGAAGGTGAAGTTGGTCGTGACTTCGTAGTGTCGTGATACTATCGTGATGAAATTTGTACCAGTCAGAAACATAATTCAACCTGTTCGTTTAGAAATTTTTCGTGTTTCAACTTAATAGGAATTTCTTACATGTGACGCTTCTACACCTAAAAACTTTTTTCCAATGTGCAATTGATCTTCTAATATGATTCACGGCCCCCTATAGAAGATGAACTGATCTCCAGAAGGTAAATCCATAGTCAAAGTTCGGAGAAACCTTGCAGAACGATGGAAGAACCTTATCGCAGATTTTCAAGAGAATTGTTCTGAAGAGCTACAAGCTCAGGAGGGAATAGATCTATTTTCTCCTAAGCATTGCCTGCAGAGGTAAGAAAGTCCGCACAGTAAATAATTTTGTGATTTCATTGGGAGAAATTTTCTTATTTAAAAACTACTTGTTGATGTGAATGTTACTATCAGAGGTTTGCCGACTTTCACTACTTTCCTTGTTATTCACTACTTTCCTTGAATTTTTGGAAAATATTATTTTAAATCTAATAGTTTGTCAATCCACCCACGCCCTTGGACAAACCTGTATTAAAAATTCTCCAGGTGAGGAACTTTCAGCAGATGGCAAGTCTAGGCTCAAATCTGCTGCTCGTTATTTTCGTCGTGAAAATTTGAAACACGGTGCATGCCACTATATCTTTGAAATGGATATCTTCTTAGAGCGATAATGTTTCATGCGCATAATAGAACTACATTGACAACGGAAAAGTATATTTTAAATTCTTATAATATCACAACGTTTATGAAATTAATTGCGAATTTGTCAAGGAGAATAAAAAGTTAATTCAAATGATATTAAATCCAACATCTTTTTACAAAGCATAATATATCTTCATTATTCTATTCAAATATTCGGTTTAAAATCGTATTTTTTACCAATTAAAACCAACCTGTCATCCAACGCGATGTCTCGATTTTTGTCACTACAGAATGAAAACAAAATGAACTAACAGTTCTAGAGAATGGCATAGACTTTTTCGTACTAGTTACTTTTCTTATCGCTTTAGTCTGGGGTAACTTTTCGGTTTTGCCCCACCATCTTTCCAGCTGCCATCGGCCAATTTTTCATTTTTAATTTTTCGGCTCCTTAATGATACAACTGAAAGAAGACTCTCGGAATATTACAGGAGAATAAAACCAGGTCCTAATGCAAATTTTCTTTGGAGCATTTGGAACCGTTTTTGAAAGACGTTTCTTTGAGTGCTACTAAAAATACGCAATTTTCTCAGAAAACATTTGACTGAGAAACTTTATTGGAAGTCATTTGAAGTTCTACTCACAATGCAATAATATATACTAGCTATAATGTAAATATTAACTTCGTTGAGAGATATTACAAAAACTACATTTCTGTATGTTTTTAAATACCAAAAAAGTAAAAAATATCAATTAATTCATATCATGCAGTACACAAGACACTATCTATAGAAAAAGTGTAAAGAAAAAATGAGGAGACATTTGCAATAAAATGGCGCTTGAACGTTTCGCAACATTTGATGCTCAGAAAAGTTCTAAGTTATCCAGAAAGTCTTTCGGACATCAAGTGAAGCACTCATTCTCACAAATACCGTAATATGTAAAAATCGCCGGTAATATAAATATTAAATATGTGAGAGAGATATTGAAAATATTGCATTTGTTTAATTTTCGAATAAACAAAAGAAAATACAGAAAATGAACTTTATGTAATATTTTACAGCCGTTTAGCATTACTCGTGTAAAACATTAAAAAAAATTGGAACCGTTTTCGAGAATTTTTTTAAAAATGCATCTTTTTGGTATTGCCTATATTTCATTCGAAAAATGTACATTTCAAAAAATGTACATTGAAGTTAATGAAAGAACTAATTGTGGAGAAGAAACTTAATTCGATCAAAAATTCGCTATTTTCAATATTCTAACTGCAGGAAGATACTGAAAAAAATCAAACTTTTTAAAAGAATGTGATTTATCATTATTTTCTCCATTGACAATTACATCATTATCGGCAGATCACTGACAAGTATATCTTCCACGTCAGCAATTATCTAATAATGAGGGGAACTAATATTCGTAATTGAGAAAACAAAAATACATCACATTAATAAAACAGATCATGTAACGGCAGTTGGATAGAATCGGTGTTATCCAGTGATTCCATACCCTCGAATTATTGCGGTGGTTCTTTATTTATTTCTTAACCTGAAGTTTACGTTTCCAACATTATGAAATAATCTGATTCAATATTTTTGTTTAATACCTAAAATTTCTTCTTTAGCGTTATTCTAACTTTTACCTCATAATTTCGCACATATCGACAAAACATATTGTTGGTACAAATATTTAATGAATATGTAATATTTTACAAAACGTATTGTACTAATTTTCTCGTGTCCGTCTTCCTGGATTACCTAAGGCTTGGATTTACAAAAACTCCACACGAGCAAATACGTCCGTGCTGATTCCATAAGTATCAGAGTGTTACTCATTTAACAATACTATGCTCGCACTTTTTCTAGATCCTCGAGCCCCCTTGTCCTCGCTCAGCCCGGCATAGCCTCGTTCAGCCCGGTAGAAAATATGAGCTCCTCCCAGAACGTCACGGCTCAGTTTGAAGTGCTGCCCACTTTCTTCCTTTCCAATGCGGACTTCCTAGTTTTAGGTTTCTCTATTGACCTGTGCGTACCATGTTCCTTCTTGTTACTCAATTATTTCTATAACTATTAATTATTTCTTTAAAATTAAAAAAAATCTTCCGTTGTTTCTCATAGCTATCTACTCTAAGACGTTATTACTCCGAGTTTTCTGTTAATAAAGTTGACAGCCCTGCACTGCCGTGACGTAGACAGAACCCGCCTCTCCCCGCACCCCCGCTGTAGAGTATCAAGAAAAAGTGCGCGATTAGTACCAATTATTTGTTCACAAAAGTGTTGTTTTATAAACTGAAACTAGAGCGCTGCAGCGAGATAGGTAGGCTGGAGAGAGCTGTTCTCTCGCTTTGGCCAGAGGCCCAAAAA
This sequence comes from Teleogryllus occipitalis, assembly GCA_011170035.1. Lineage (NCBI taxonomy): Eukaryota > Metazoa > Arthropoda > Insecta > Orthoptera > Gryllidae > Teleogryllus > Teleogryllus occipitalis. Next base: position 54,648 of record BLKR01010051.1, read on the forward strand.
ATAAGTTTTTCAGCGCGCTCTAACACCTAAACCAGTATTTAGAAAATTAATCTTAAAGCACCCATTTTGTAAAATGTTTTATCGATTTTAATTTTGTAAATAACAGTTGTTCTGATAAAACTCATAGATTTGAAGATATAAGTGAATAACGAAAAACAGCGAAAATTTTAGGGGTATTTTGAGATTTTGTCCGTGAAGCCGACCATTTTTTAGATGGCAAACCTCAAATTTAAATTCAACACCCTCAAAAACGCATAGAATCGTTGAGAAAAAACTCCGGATTTTTTTCCTTTATCGCGCCCTTTTGATCACCAATTGACTATATAAATTATACTCCGCATTACTTCGTATATGTACGTAGGTATACGAAACAGTAAAAGTGGACGTGAAAATATCCCGTAATTCCTTTTCCCTCAGATACTTTTATTTACAATAAACTGAAACTAGCGGTGTTACTACAGAGCGCACTTCGTCGCATTATCTGTAACTGCTCCGGAATATTATACCGCGATATGAACTTGAATGAGATACCAAATATTCTTTTCCCTCCGAGGCTCAAGCTCACGTCATATGAGTTCACTCACCACGCACCTTACCTCTGCACCACGCAGCTGCTCTGAATTACCAACTCATGTCGACACTTATAAATCTAATAATCTCTACCTAATGGTTCCAACACGTAATTTTTGAAAATCCAGAGAGATCATGGAAATGATACTCCACCATTTTTTCAAAAATTGGATCGGTTTTTAGAAAACTTTCTTTATATAATTTACATTATTTTCAACTAAAAATTACGTGAAAACTACTAGTTTTTGTAAAAAATGTACATTACTTTTTTCAAAGAGCTAATTTTTTTATAATATGTTAAAGGCAATAATCTGTATCTTCAATATTGTAGTTTCGAAATGCTAACTTTTTGCAATTTTTGAAAATACCGATATTGCAATAATTCATTTTTCCTCCCTCATTATGAAGATTTTTTTTCTTAAGGAAATGTGTTCAATAGAAACAGATCTTCAAATAAGGTCAATTCAGCTCAATTTTATTAGAAAATGAGTATTTTTGCGTCAAACAGACAGTTTTTAAATTTTAAACGATTATTTGCTCAGAAAGGTTTCCATATTTTTCCTTTAAATTTTTTCCTCCAATATAGCAATGAACTGTAAAGATGAAGGTTCAATTTTCGACATATTCTCTATTTTCGGAATTGTAAATTCGAATTTCGCGCGCGAATTTCGCGCTCAATTCGCAAAATCGCAACATAGTGGTTTCAAATTTCTTCGAATTCATCCCATTGTTGTCGTTCCTGATGATTGTATGATGTAGATAATAAGCTTACAAAAGAAAATACATTGAAGGAAGCTAATAAATTTAACTTAGAAATAAAATCACAGTTCTTTACTTTAAGAAGTTTTGATCGCTGATTATGGTATTCAAAAATTGAATGCTTACTTCAATGTAATCAAAGCAGGTTTGCGAAATTATTCTTCCTTTTCCATATTATGTGCAGCGGTGGATTTACACATAGGCACAGGAGGCATGTGCATACGGCGGCCAAATTCTAGGGACGGCAAAAATCGTGAACTAAAGAGTACCCCCGGATAAGATGGTAAAAAGTTCCCCTAAATCAAATGACGTATGAATGGTTACACTATAATTCTAACGTAAACATAATATTTTTGAAAGATCTTTTTAGCCCCCGTCCCACCACACAGAGCCAGTAACGTATTTTTAATTATTTTTTGCTGCAACATAACACTATTTTATTTCACTGAAAAGTATGATAGAGGGGTGTGGGGATGGCACGGGGGCTAAGAAATCTTTCAAAAATATTATGTTTACGTTAGAATTATAATGTAACTACTCATACGTCATTAGGGGAACATTTTATCATCTTATCCGGGGGTACCCTTTGCGTTTAAGGAGCCTCTTCGTCGTCGCGTGCGATTTTTCTTCTTTTTTAATTTGTATTCTGAGCTTTTGAACAAAATTATTAAATACTTGCAAATTAATTTATTAACAGGCTGATAATACCTTCTGCTATATGACATGATATGTCAAGATCAACGATGTTGACATTTTTAGGTCATACATTTAAGATTCAAATACCAGTAGCGAAAAGGGTCTTCATGCTAGTACATCGATTCGTTACATTAAACAGAATTCTTAAAACTTACAATTCTCTTGTCGGAGGTCAGAGGAATTCCCGCTAGTTTTGGCAATTTTTTAGTGTAGTCTGCGGGGGGGAAATAGTTTTATCGGTTAGTGGGAAATTTAATCATAAATATGTGATCAATTTTTAAACATAATTTATACTTATTATATATAACTTTTGCCTGAGTTATTTGAAAAAGATAGGCGGCAATTTCTCGCAATCCTAAAGGCGACAAAGTTGTTTAATCCGTCTCTGATTATGTGCTGCCGTATGTCTCATTTGTAAAAGAAATTACTACTGTTCCTTGTTATCGAAATTAACGCAGGTATGATACATAAGCGCTTCGTTTGAATTGGTAAATTTTGAATTTGGCTTTTTCGAGTTATAACTGAGTTTTTGGTATTCTCTGTCTTTCTCTGCCTTAGTTTATCTTTCTCTTATTCTCTTTCCCTTTGTCTCACTCTCTTTTTCTTTCTCTTCCCCCCGCTCTTTCTCTATCCTCTGCCACCCTTTTCTCTCCTCCTCGATCTCGCCCCCGTGTCACGCGGCAACACACAGTATACAATAATCTCTGCGCACAGCAGCAATAAACCCCAGGTGGGTTGAGTTGAATTTAACTGAAGCACTATCTTATGCTGCAGCACCATCTAGTGGAGTTAGAACGAAATTAAAAGCACAAAAACCTTCTTCGTTGAAAAACACAAAAATGAGCCAACCTTAATGGAAATTGCCCAAATGGTGATCAAAAATGAGTTCTTAATGGATTGCCCAAATGGTATCAGATTATATCCATATCGAACAAACCAACATTCATTTTTATATATACAGATTCTTTGAGAACAATGGGATTTACGTATATGATATTTCGTTTAGTGGGTAATATTTGATAGCTTTTCAATTAGACATATTTTGATTTTATAATTTTTTATTAGACAATTATCTTTTTAAGCGCTAAGTCGCTGAATACACAATTGTGTAAGAAATAAAATATAAAATACTTGTAAATTCAAAATAATCTTCAGTGATTGATAAGCAACTGCACCCAAAACAGAACACACCGCCATTTTATTCATACGAGATGACGTGTGTTTCTAGTCCTGCTCAGTCGGCCGATTTGGGATAACTCTATTTCTGAATTATATAAAAGAGTAGAATAAACGTAAGTGGTGAATATTTTACCTCGTCCGTGCTGACCAGAAACTTCAAATCTAACCAAAAACTAATTTAAACATTTAAACACGTTGCTCTAAACCATTGAATCCAATGACTAAACATGATTTCACCTGATGAACAAAACATTTTTTTAAGTATTATGGCTTTCAAAATAGAAAGTAAATAAAACGTAAATATAAAATTATGCCCAAAATAAGAAGATAATTTAAAATTTACAGCTAGTATTTAATGAATACCCGATCTAAGAGACATTGTAGGGCCACAGAGCTAAACCAACGCCAGTCCTTGTCCTGTATGCGGATCCCTTACCCTTCTATTCACTTCTCACTCGCAATTAGAATCCACGTTAGTTTTAGGATTGCCAACTGTCGAAAAAAGGAGCAGAGAATTAACAATAAAGAAAAGAATTTGACTGAAAGTACTTCAAACTGTGGGTATCTTTTACTTCAGTATTTCATTCGCCCGCGTCTCTGGCCGCATTCCTGAACTGCGCTCCGTGAAGTCACGAAAGTTAAGCGAATTCGAGACATCGCGGGTTACTGATTAGGTGACATAATAAAAGACAAAGACTAACCACGACTGACTACATTAAAAGATTTCTAGAAGGATTACTCCAAGCACTCTATGCACCAGAAGAGCTTAAAGGCGCGTTGCAAAGGCGAAACAGTCGAAAGACATGTTAATCTTGTGGCTCAGAGTGAAGTTGCTAGCCTTTCGCCACTGAGTTCTGGGTTCAATTAGCTTCGAATGTCATGTGAAATTTGTTCCAACGAAACGAGTGTGGCTGCTTCACAAGGGCTAGTCCAACCCCTGTTAAGTGTCCTAAATCCTTACCCTTTCCTAATTCCTTCCCATTTCAGGCCGCTGGGTAGTGACGCAGGAGCGCGTAGCAAGAGGCGCGTACGCGATCTACCTAGCGGTCCTCTTGACAACCGACAGACGAGACGAGACATACATAAATACGAGATATTAATGGAGGATTACTCTGCGCTCGACAAGAGGCGAAGAGACGCGTTGCGTCGATAATGATAAGATTAAGGGCCACAATTTTTTTTTTTTTAAAAAAAGAGCGTTGTGTTAAGTAGGAGTAAGACGCAACAAATTTTAAAAAATCTCCATGTAGCAGACGCAAATGCGAGAAATAGTACCATGTACGTCAATTTTACACGTCCATTCTCCAATTTAATTATAGTTTCTTCTGACGTTTGTTCAGCTGGAACGCAGTTATCCAATCGAGAGCTTCAAAATCAAAAATTAAGTAAGAACTAAGCTCATTATTTGATAACGGCATCCAGCTGATCACAAGTCAAAAGTCACTATATTTTAATCAGAGAATAAGGGTAGGCGGCACTACAATAAAGCTTTAAGTGTACCTTTGATTCTAAAAGCAAATGTACTGAAATTTTGAGTACGTATATAATTGTAATTTCCTAAATTAATAACTCTTTTTCATAATATTTAAAACTGAGGATTGTAATGAATTCATTATATTAACTGTTAGATACTTTTGATAGTCAGAAGTATTGTTGATGAATATATTTCATTTGTATTGAGGTCAATTAGAACAATTTTCAACAATAAAAGTTTGCTTGGGATTGGTATTCAAAAATATTAATAATTTGTTTCATTTGTACGGAAAATTGCATTATTTATAAATGGAACAATGTCAATGTTCGTAACATTGTTGGACTCTGGGAAACTTTCAGCTTGTCTGTGTGTTAATTTGAAAAGACCTTGATTATCGGACAATTATTATTTGTTTTAATCTTAAAAATAAATTGAGTGAGTTTTGTAAACGAAACTAAAAATAATTGATAATAACTAATTGTGTTTTAATTTTAGTTGAATTTTACAACTGAAATTACAAATGTAGGAAAAGGCATGAGTAATACTGATTTTTTGTAAAATGAAAAATACCAATAACTTTGAAATTCTAGCTTCCTTGTTTCACAGAATAATCAAATCGAAATCGCTACTAGCATTTTGATTCCCGAGTCACAAACAGAAAATTAAACGGAAACAAATTAGGCTACAGAATAAGAGATTAAATCTCGATGACAATTGAGGTCTCGAGTCATATTTGTATTCTCTAATTGAACTATAAATACTTCTGACGTTTGATCTCCTGACAGTCGAGAAACTTCATTACTGAAATTAATAACGAAATCGAAACGAAGCTCCCGATTGGATAACCGCATTCAGCTGATGAAACGTCAAGTCACTATAATTAAATCGGAGTATAACATCAGAACTAGAAGCATATAGGAATTTTAAAATCAAAGATCGATCTTACGAATTCTCAAGTACAATAATATTTCATTTTACATTTTAACTGTTTTTAGACGTAATTGTATCATGTGCTTTTTTGCAAGAATACGTTTCAAAAAAATAAACTTTTTTTTTTGCATGAGAAATTTAAATTTTGTAAAAGTGAGTATAATTGTAATAGTGAAGTGTCAGTCTTTAAAACACGCACGGTACTAGACTCCAGTTTTAATCATAATCTATTAAGAACGAATGTTTTAAAAACTATTTTACAGAATTTTAGTTATTACATTTTAGTATAGGAGAGTAGATTAGCAATTACAGTTGTAATTGCATTAGCATTGCATTGAAATTGTATAGTGCTGTTTATCACTACGCATCAACGCCATATAATCCAGCCACGTTTATCGATCTTAATTATTATCTAGTCTTGTTGGTAAGAGGGGTGTACGGCTCCTGGAGTAATCATTAATTTGGTCCACAAAGCCATTCCTTCCAGATAACTTTTTTTCTTTGGAAATCCACATTTCCATTTACAATAACCTTTGCTTATGTCCATTTGTATACTTACGTATATGAAGGGACTTCGTTTATTCCGTGATAGATTTAAGTATTTTCCATGCATGTTACAGATGGTCTTGATATTTACTATTCGGTTAGTAGGAATATGATTGTCCATTGTGTATCTTTTGCAAATTCATTGCTAGGATGTTCTCCACCATATACGATAGTTATTGAGAGAGAAAAATACCAATTATTAGTAAGGTGTTGAACGTTTGTACTAAGAAAGGCGAAGATAGTGAAAAATGAAAAGATGGGACATTAATGGATCGGGAACATTTTAAACACCAATTTCAAACGATTAAGTCTTATACCAGAATGAAGACAAGTGCAGTATCCGTTATTCATTAGATTTATTTGATCATTTCAAATGCTTTCGTTAATATTGTACAAATATAGTAAATATTGGATTAAATTTCATGATCTTTTTTGAAAAATAGTATTTTGTGGTATGGAATAATATGCATCGGACGCTTCATTTGTCAAATTGTTATATTTGAAGGTTATGATTTTTAGTTTATACCAATTCATTGAAATTACATCTACAACTTTGCAAAGCGTAATAAAAAGCCGAGATTGTCAATTTGAATTCAAAATCTTATTGCTATTTAAACAGTAAGTATACTTTTGCGAAATAGCAAGTATTATAACTAAATAATGAAACTATTACTTGCGAACTGTAAATAGTTTTGTTTTTGAGGATTAAATTAAGTGTTATGTTTACACGATTAATTAATTACGTATGGGTCAAATGATTTGCAATGTTACTGTATAATTTCAAAATTGTATGCAGTATTTTGCAAAGTAAGATAAAACATCTTTCTCTTCCACTTTATTTACACACTACAAATACTTCACAGGATGAGTTAAATCCCCAAATCAATTACTAAATGCAATTACAATTAATCTAAGATCATGTAACGCAATGAAAGAACAATAATTATTCCTCTCAAGTTATTAGAACATTTTCACTCATTTTGTGGTAATTTTAAACCACCACAGTATCTTTTGATTTATCTTAATCTTACATTTAAAAAAGTAATGTTTTATTACTAGTACAGTGATAGTTTTCTTATTTTTGCAAGAACCGTTAACAATGGAAGTTAAATACGCTAGTTTCCTTTATTATCATCTGTAGCTTGTGTATATATATTTCTTGGAACATTCTCCCTTATCATATTGCTTTGAAACATCTATCTTGCTGTCATTCACGTCAAATTTGATCCGCTTTGCGTTAGGAACAGTCGACTCCCGTTTGTGACTTACTTCCGGATCTAATATAGTGCACATGTATTGAAATGAATGCATCGTCGTTCTGTCCAATGGTTGATGAGCCGGGTTTTCTCGAACTGAATCCGAATAAAAATTGCTTGAATGTGCAGAGCTCGTTGAAGGTTTGGGACAATAATTCTCCTCTGACGTACTTGCTTTTGGAGTTCCTACGATATCACTGGCTATATGATTTGATGTGTGTGGGAGTAAGTTATTTCCAAAATGGTTTAATGTTTTCGGAATAAAATCACCACCAAGTTGTACAGTTTCTTCGTTCGTACAGTTCTCTGATTTATCCGCAGATGGAGTTGGGGAATCAACTCGGCGTCGTTTGAGATAAATTGCATTGTTATCTCCTGTATTTTGAGAACTACTTATACTTCTAATTTTGTGTTTTAGCTTTGTGGGACATTTGTCAAAAATGATCAAAAATTCGGATGTCAAATGTTCAAGTTGCTCCAGGGTCACTGATCTATCAATATACCAGTACCATTCTTTTCCCTCGCTCGACTGGGGAATTTTCCAACTTGACCATTTGCATGCCAGATGAATACAAAAGCAAGCAACAACAGTAGGTTTGTACTGCAGGCACATGGTGGTCAGGTGCAAACTGTTGGATGCCAAGAAATACGATGCTCGAGCCAAATCTTTACTAGCTCTCACCAAATGACAACAACGAACGACATGAGTGTGGGGGTGGTCGATAGCAACATCAAATCCTAATGTTTGTAAAAGCAGATTCTCGTTCACCACCAATTCATGAGCCTGTTGAAGATACAAGGAAGACCTCGTATCTAAACGAGACCGATGTAAACATAAGTGGGCAACTTTAATAATATGTTCTAACCTCCGAGGTTGCTCCTCCACTTTTGCTGCAAGAAACAGTGCAGCAACTGCTATTGCATTTCTATGAAACAACGTAAATGAGTGGAATACGTAAAATCTATGCATATACACTATAGCAGTATTAATGCACAGTTGCGATACAAGTAACCTTTGTCCCATGTCTTGAATAAAGTTCGCAGCTTGTTGCCGATAGGATAATTCTTTATCAGCATCAAACCCACATTTTCTGCTCGGCGTGTTTTCAAGTTGTTCTTTCGTAAAACACCATTTTTGTTTCGATTCCATTTACTCTGGCGTCCGGGAAAACACAATAATGCGAAAATATCACGAAAACACTCGAGTTTTCTTTACGTCGAAAACCACAAAATGGCGTTCACTCAAATCTCCAGATGAAGGCCAACGTTGCCAAATCGTGCATGGAATAAAAATATTTTTTAAACTATTAAATAAATTATTAGAACAACTCAAAATTGCACATCAAATGTGTTTTTTTACATTACTAAATTTGTATTGTTTGACGTTTCTCAACGCTTTTATAAATTTTACTTACGATTAGTTTACTTCTAATCAATTTTTTAATAATTACGTGATCTGAATCTCAATGTGGAAAACTGTAAGAAATTAATAGATTTGTTCTGTGTCAAGTCTGAAATTATGTATTCGTATTCTTGAATAATATCGTGAATGGCACGTATGTATTGTGGTTTAGCATGAATAATTATTACATGTATAAAAGTAAAAACTGAGAAAAGTTTCATTGGATGACCATTCACTGGAAAGATTCCTATGTTGACGGGTGTCTCGTATTCCTAATCTTGTTTGGAAACAAAAACGCATCTGAAATCGTAGTTACCTTCCGACAAAATACCAATGCAAATGCGTGATTATCGCTCCAATTTTCATTAGAGCTTTGGTACTATGGCATAATATCTCTTAGATTACATTTTTGAAATTTGACTGAAATGGTGTATTTATTTTAAAAATTGAGAGCAATCACAAGTTTCAAGTGTTGTTATCTGATGGGTGACAATGATCTGAAATATATAAAATATTCTTTCATAATATTAGGTTCTACCATGGAAGAAAATTACCATATTACCTCATTGTAATAATTTTACTTAATATTATACATTTTTTCTAGTGCCTATAAAATCCTCTAATAGCGAAAGGCAACACAAAGAGTATATCTTGAAGCAACTCTAGAACCGGAAAATGCAACAGAACTCTTCTTGGCAAGTCATTATCTAATCCTTTCACCAAATATCCAATAGTCCACCGACCTACCAATGTTATTGATGACCAAAATTGTATAGAACCAGTGCTGGTGTTCTAGAAAATAAGATTAGTGGTACCTAGTCTGTGACTTGCTGCCAACATACACAAAGCAAGCCTAAGAACACAGTATATCAAACAAATATAACATTATTGATCATGTACGTAAGTAAACAAGTAATTAATATTATTATATTGTATCTAGAAATAATATTAATAGAGTTCTTTGCAGATAAAGTACCCCAGATGACAAAATATAATATTCCTTTGCTGATGTCAGAGATATTTAAAATTTCTTTCTTTCCTTATTTTCTTTTATTCTGAGCATTCAAATTGCTAAGGGGTACGCGTCATCGAGAGATCCTTCTGGAAATCACCACTGTTAGGAACAAGATAGTTACTTATAACAGGTATGATGAATGGTTTATTACAAGTACTTGTGAATATTTACTTAAATTAAATTTAAACTTTACTCGATATTGATTAATTAAATGGATGACGGATGTTCTATCCTTTTGTACTATAGCATGTGCAGAAAACGTTCACCCTGTCACCCTTAATGTTTTTACGGCGTTTTCACCAATATAATAGTTATTTGTAATATTGATATTCGTTTTAAATTATTGAATAAAAATATACGAATCTTAAATCGTACTTGGTCAATTACCGTAATTTAAAGTCCTGGTATTTAAAGTACCAGGATGACTTGATCCTGGTATATGGTATCTTCATTAAAATACTGGTGAAAATATCAGGATCCTGATGCGTCTGTCAGTACTGACCTCTACACACGTGCCAATTGGTCGTGGCAACCAAATTGGGCACTTGGCTACACACTGTCCGACCAACAACCCGATTTTTTCTTGCACTCAGAATTTCGGGAAGGCCACATGTGAGCGAGCGTGATGGAAATCTGAAGAAACTGAAGCGCTGTTGTTGGGCTACTACATAGTGACTCCAAACTTCGAGTCTGGCCGAAATGAAAAAAAATTCTATCTGGGGTTTGTATACTCTTAGTCGTTTATCCTAATATTTCACCGTTGTTCACTATTTTGGATAAAAATGCGCAGGTAGGAGCACATATATTTTTTCATCTTTACTGCTCAATTACAAAAAGCACAGAAGATACCTATTCAAGCATCGCCGGTAAAAATGTTCAAGATATTCAAATACTTACCAAAAATAAATTGAATCTTAAATCGTGATCAAATTTAGTATTTAATACACTTTTTAATAATTAGAGTGAAAAGTAAATGAGAAATAATTGGAATTCTGTAAAATCATGTATTAATACTGCATAATTCTGGGGCAACTTTGCTTTTCTTGTATATTACCCTTTTTTGTTGCGTCTGTATTGACGAAGCATAAAGCTAGATCCTAAACGAGCGTCAAGCGCTTGCACTGTGGAGTAATCATCCGTTATAACTTTATTTTATGTCTAGTGCCCGCTCTCGTCGCAGTCAGTTGTCAAGAGGACCGCCAGGTAGCATCTCCGCGTATGCGCACCTCTCTTGCGCGCTCCTGCATCACTACGCAACGGCCAGAATTGGGAAGGAATTAGGACAAAGGTAGAGTACAGGATACTTCAGAGAGGTGGTACTAGCCCTTGTTAAGCAGGCAAACTCATTTTGTTGGAACAAATTTCACATGAGATTGTCTGGAAAACGAACCCGGTCTTTCTTGATGAAAGGCTAGCAACTTCGCTCTAAGTCACGAGCCACCTTGTATTACATTCCAAAATCACATAAGTTGCTGCAAATGTATTGCTGTCATTTGTTCAATAAAGGAGATTCAATACCGTCTAATGAATATTTATTGTGATATTCTAGGTCATTGCAAATTTTGTAAATAAAAGCTAACACTTTTTCAAATGCTGCGTTCATTCGTGGTGTAAAAACCCCTTACACTATTGATTTCGAGCGAAAAGTTTGTGTCATTTCAAAATATTTTATCCATTTGGATAAACAGTTTTGTTTTTAAAATTTTGACATATTAAGTTTGCCCAACATTACAGAATTCGTGGGTGAGTGAGTAGTGAAGGAATCGGCTGCTGTGTTATCGCAACGAACTAATTTCCCGTCAAAAATATCTGTAGGACAAGTTGCCTCCACACGCTACAATCTGTCGGATTGGGTTTGACAAATTGGTACGTGTGTTGAGGTCTCTACCAAGCTGTGCACGTACAATGTCAGCTTAGCATTGAGTACAGGCTTGTAATCGTCAAAAGTAGTTTTTAATAGCAACAGTGCCTTTAACGTCAAATTCTCCCCTTCCTCTATGCATAAAGGCCTGTTTTCGCGGTAGCATATGTCACGGCTTTTCGCGCGCGTTTCTCAGTCGTGCCGCTTGGTGTCGCATGATCGCGACTTTTTATCAAGCTCTGCTTTATTCCTCGCGTGGCTTTTTGTGAAAGCAGTGACACTTCCCAGTAGAATTTGTAAGCATATCAGTCTGCTAGCGTTCACGGGAGGAGCGACTTCGCCAGCTCCAAGCAAGGAAGGTTGATCCGTGGTCCTTGTCGGGCGGGCTGGGCGGAAGTGAAATGGGACTTGCTGTAAACTTCATGTGACTGGCGTGGCCTGTACCTATACCTTGTCTCGAATAGAAGTTGCGAGTAATGTTATTAACAACTTTCCTCGGAAGAAACGTATTTCACAATTTTAATAGTAACACCATAGTCCTCATAGCATTACCATACGAATGTGAATAGAGCAATGTTTGTTTTTAGGTTTGGCGTGAAACAATGGCTTGTGTGTTACTTAATTGTGTTTGGTTTCTGGCGTCTACTATTCTGTGAAAATCTGTGTGAATTTTCATCTTCAAATTGTGTGCATTGTCACTTATCTTCTAAATAAAAATATTTTATTACATTGTTTTCAGGCCAAATGAGTATAATTTTTTCCGGCGGATCGAATTCCTTGCGAAATATTTTAAAATCGAATTAAAATGTAAGGATGGTGAAAATCTTCCTGCTTTGGCTATATTCTAGATGTAAATGTTAATTTTTTTGTAAAACTGCCAGATAGTATTTTGCATGTAAGCATTATACTTGTTCAATAATTTCCATTCCATAATATTTGCTACTTCATACCTCACTCTAATTTATGATTTACTGTCAAAAATTTCCAAAATTCCTTTAACTTAATTCTCATTAATTATTTGATACTTTTACAACATTCAAATAATTGAATTTCTTAACTGAAGTGGCGTGGTAGTAATATACAGCAGAGTGCAGCTGAATTAAAATATATCTTATGTTGTGTGTTCACTATAAAGGGAATATTAGGAAAGATCTATGTTTTATATAAGATTCTTGCATTTCTTTGAAATAAGGAGACTGAGAAACCTAGGGCACTTCAAAACATCAATATATTGAATTTGTATCAGTGATATGATTACAAGACTCAGGAATGAAAATTGGAAATGAATGTTAACAATTCTTGTTTATCCAACAACAATGGGCATTTATGCCCAAATTTGAAACAAAATATCCAGTTTTATGTACGTTGAAATAATAAAATGAATCTTCAATGCTCTTATGTGTAAAATAATCGATAAGGACTCTATCTTATATGCAATTTTATATCTTACAGGTACTATCCAAGGGCAATCTGTTTAACATGGGCACTTCTTTTCCTACTCTCTGAATATGAATCAGTGAAATTGTCGCTGATTCAATCAGTGAGAGCAAAGTCACTGATATCTTCAGTCGAAATATGTAGTTTTGCTGACAATCAGTGAATACGTGAACCTTTTCAAAATGACCGCCAGCATTTCATTGGTTGTCAGTTGGCCGCGCCACTATACCCAGAGAGTATACTAATGACTATGCCGACTGATCCAGTCATTCACGTGCTGTGTTGTGAATGTATGCAAAATCGCACGGCGGAGCCAGTGGAATAGAGGTTTCCTGCGAGGAAACTGACCTGTGTCTGAAGATTGTTTTAATTGCATTAGGTAAGTAGTTTTCGCTTTTCTGTGACTCGTCTTGTTGATAACTGTGAGACGTTTTATTTTATGAGCATTTGTCCATACTAAGAAATAGGTTATGAACACGTTGTTAATATCACGTATTTGTTTTTGTTATAAAATTGGAAACTTCTTATGTAACTTAAGAGTTTTAATGTAACTGTTTGGTGATACAGTGTGAAATATCTGACGTGCAATGGATAATTTCGTTTATGAAATTTGTAAAAAGTCCAAAATGCTCTCGATTACACCACAGCAGAGCCGGGCATGCCAGCAAACTAATAACTCATTCTTTGGTTTTTCCAATTTAGTTTGACACCAGTCCAGGAGTGGAGTTTTGAAGAAGTGTAAGAGAAAGTGCTGGAGCTAACTGGGGACTCTAACAATGTGAATATTTTGAAAGGTATTTTAATTTGCCAAAGACGGCTGTAATACTGATTTATTTTGATCAGTGTTCCTTGCTTTCCTTAGTCACTAAACACATTATATTTTACTCATTTACATGGCAAGGCTAGTTTGGCAGAGGAGTGGGAGTGCAGAAGGTACATCAAAGCCATTCCTGAGGTTCCCAATCCAGACCTCATAATAATTCTGCCAGTTAGTATGATCTTGTATGTAATCTGAAAATAAAGTAACCATTTTTTCCTTGCATAACTTCTTGACCTATCTTTTTTCTGTTTTAGGAGGGCTCTAATTTGCATCTGGAGAAATTGGAAAGGAGAAAAACCTTCAAGAAAAATGTCCAGCAATATTTGATATGGGTGAAAGGATAGAAAAACTATTCGTGTTTTGTTCAGGGTGATGGTTGGTTTTAACATCTGCCCTTTTTTTAATAATAATAATAATAATAATAATAATAATAATAATAATAATAATAATAATAATAATAAAATATTCCTTCACCCATTTCAGCATTTGACTTACTGTTTAAATTAATATTTACAACAAATTTGGCATACTCAACATCATTAGCAATTTTTTTTCATTTTTAGCAGTATATAATGATTATATCCTTCAAATATTTAATTTGAAATAAAAACTCATTTGGGTTTCTGTAAGAAACCTCCCCCCTTCTGGGAAATGAACAATACTTTTGCAATTGTTCAATTATCATAACCTTCTACCATTGGAGTTAGTGTTGTTATATCATAGAAATTTGATTCTTTGGTTCTGTGTCCGGTATTGACTTCATAGATTGACTTTAAGATTTTCCCAATATCGAGGATGGCCCAATTCTCAATTCATCTAATTTCTTCCTATTCAGGTGATTTTCATGTTCTATGTACACAAGATCTCCCTTTTTAATTCAATTTGTCTCCTGTGTAGGTTGAATATTTTTTTGTTGTCATTATGAAGTTTTATTGTATTCTTGAGTGCTATTTTCCTCTCTCTTTCTAAATCTTCGGCTGTGCATTTTATTTTTAATTCATGCGGTAGGATATTTATGGTTTTACCCTCTATGTCTAGCAAGTATTTTGTTGAGAATTTTGTCACTATGCTCTGTCTCGTATTTCTCCACAGCTTTTTTCACAATAGTTGTCCATAGCAATAGCAGCCTCTTTGTTAGTTTCATTCATAATACATCTTATTTTATTCACTAAAGTCTGGTTTAATCTTTCATTGAGACCATTGGAGAAAGGCGCATCTATGGCAGTAAAAATCAATTATATATTTTTCTTTACTTTGAATTGTTTTAATTCTTTTGAATTTATTCCTGGATATTGATCCGTTAGTACCATCTGGACATAATGGTATTTTGTTACTTCCTCAGTTAGTTTTATGAAGTCATCAGCGTTTTGATTTTTTGATGTTAAAATATAAGCATATCTTGTGAAATGGTCGACCAGTAGGTGTAGGTATTTTTTTGTTGACCGGGATCCTCCATAACCTCCGATGTTATCTATAGAAACTATCTTGAATGGGTACATTGCTCAACCTAGGTGTGACATTAATCCATGTTATGATTTTCTTCATGATTTATTCTTTAAGTAGATGTCACAAGTTTCACAAATCTTCTCTATGTTTATGTTTATATTTTTCGCTGTAAAGAATGGTGTTACTTTATTTATCATCTGCGCTCTTCCCAGGTGACAATAAGTATTGTGTACATATTTTAGTAATATTTTACTAAATTCTTCTGATAATGAGAGTTTTTCTCTTCTTTGAAATTTTTATAATAAATTTAATTTTAGAATATTAGTTTTTTCTTATTGTTTTGTAGTTTTGTGCATCTTCTTCGATCCTTTTCTATGTCTTCTAATTTCACTAGGTCTACTATTTTTAATATGTCATCTGAATTTTCATCAGGCTCTAGAACTGGATGCCTGTTTAAACAGTCTGCCTCTTGGTTTAATTTTCTAAGATTATATTTAACTTTAAAATTGTATTGGGACAGATAGTATGTCAAATCACCCAGTTCTTAATCTGTTATTGCTTTTATATTTAAATTTTTTAAAGGTTTATGATTGGAGTGTACCAAAAATTCTCTTCCAAGTAACCAATGTTGCCAATATATCACAACCTTTTTTATTGCCAAGCACTTGAGGTAAATTGCTTTTTTTTTCCCTTTTGAGCTTCACTCACTTTTTCGAAAAATATGCGACTGGCTTATTATCCCCATTTTTGTCCTTGGTTTAGTACAGCTCCGATTTCTTTTATGCGTGCGTTCTTTTTCCAATTGTTCCATTCTGATTCTACTGTATTTTTCAAAATCATACTTGAGTACCAATCTGCGCTTGCATTGTCAAGGGAGAATTTTAGAATTTCTCTTCCACAAAACAGCGTTCACACTCTTTTTCAAACTTGTTTATCCATTGGCATGCGTTTGAGTTTCTTCCATTAAATATCTATCTATATATTTAAAAAATAAAGCATTCTGCCATGGCTTCGTTTGGAGCTTCTACTGAATTGATTGTAATATTTTTTCCTTTAAATGAAATAATGTGATCCCTAGATGTGTTATCAGGGATTGTGTTGATTCACCAACATTTACGGTGTAAATTAATTAATTAAATCATTCTTTAATACTACGCTTATCAGTAGTCAATTGTTTTCTTCAAAAATGCTGTTTCAAAATCAATTATATGAAACGCTAGATGTGAGTCCAAGCTGCTTGATGTTATGTTTTGATTGTTGAGATTTGTTTACAATTCGTCACGGTTTTGTTTCAGTGTAATAATTGAATTGTGGCTTTGACAGTTTGCATGTATTTGCTTTTGTGATGTATTTTTTAGAGAACATTCGGACAGTGGGTTTTGCTCAGTTGTACTGAAGTAGTGAAGTTGTTCACAGGTTATGTCGAATTCCGAATAGTTGTCCACGCGCCCCCAAAGAAGCAAACATACACTGGACGCAGAGAATGAGAAAGTCAGCGCAGAAAATGTCAGTTTTGTTCTGCTTTGTACTTCCCATGCGAGAGAAATTCTGCAAACGTGTTTACTCTGTGTTACTTAAATTGGAAAATAAGTTTACCTTCAAGCAATATGCCAGAAGTAATCAAATGACACATCAAAAAACTTTAGAAATAATATTGATGGACAACATAACCTTCAAATCAACATTGTAAATAAATAAACATTTTTATGTAAAATCTATTGATAATAATTAATTTAATTACAGCAATTCAATATCCGTCAGTATAATAGTGCTCTTTCTTTTGTGTCATATCGTGTATTATTGGAATATGTGGGCCATTTTGCATTGCCACCTGGTCATGGACCATACGTGTTCAAAATTTTGGGAACTACACATCACAGAATTTCTTCGTTATAACCCGAAGATCAAACAATGCAACATA
>BLKR01010052.1:0-71800 GCA_011170035.1 Teleogryllus occipitalis
AGCCGTTCCCATGGACACCATCGCCGCAGTTTCCCTTCGTACACTCTCACTGTTACTGCCTTCCCCACCGTCACCTCACCAACCGCCTACGCATTCACCGCCGTCCCCGTCTGGACAGACTCCGCTGCCTCCTACACCTTCAACATTTCCACAGCTACTGCCTCCGCCGCACTCGTTGCCCTACTTCCATTACCACTACCATTCGCGCTGTATTTCAGCACCTCCACAGCCGCCTCCGCCTTAATTTTACGTTCTCGCTACGGGGTAGAAATAAAGTTATGTAATGCTGTACGAAGAAAACGGCGAACTTTCGACAGAAAAACTCTTAATACACGGTCCTGGGAACAAAAAATTGGATAAATCCAGTTGCTAAATTTAGAACAAATCCTCTAACACTTGGTGTAGCCAGAATCCATGTTTTGTGGATCAATGATGCCGAAAAAATTTAATGACGGCAAAACGTCTGTCTGTCTGTCTGTCTGTCTGTCTGTCTGTCTGTCTGTCTGTCTGTCTGTCTGTCTGTCTGTCTGTCTGTCTGTCTGTCTGTCTGTCTGTCTGTCTGTCTGTCTGTCTGTCTGTCTGCCTGTTCGTCTGTGAACAACGCTAGCGGCTAAACCGTTCATCTGATTTTTTCCAAAATTGATATTCCTTAATCGATCTGGCTGATGTCACAGCCCCTTGAATTTGACATCGATATTTTAATTTCGGGGAGTACTTTTTACGAAGCCCCTGAGACATTTTCAAAATTTTCAAACAAATGGCTCCATCGATTTGGATTAAATTTTGTTGTTGGGTAGTCGGAAGCACGTTTAAGAGAATGATGCAAGTTTCATTTTCGTTGAAAACTCTGTTTCAAAAATTGCAAAAAATTCAAACTTTTGTAGACGTCTTTCTACAACTACAGTTATGAAGACAGAGATTCTTTCTCCTTAATGAAATATGTTCCGTAAAGGTATATTCTTAAAATAGGTCATGTACAATTTTTCCAAAATTTGAGTACTTTTTGCGTAATTTTGCGTGAAAAACGTGCTGTTTTAGCACCACTAGTTTCCATTGATGTTGTCACTTCAGGCTTCAACATTTCACAATCCCGCTACTGTCACTGCAACCACCTCGGGTTCCGCTGACACCACACTACAGCCGCCGCCGTTCCGCCTTTACTGCTCCCTCCACCGTCACCATTGCAACTGCCTGCGCATTCACCGCCGTCCCCATCGTGGCCGTCACCGCCATCTCCTACAGCTTCAACGTCTTCACCACCCTCACCCTCGCCGTCGCCGCCGCCGTCGCCGCCACCGCCACCACCACCGCCACCGCCGCCGTTCTCCAAAGTGAGCGCTCCAACGAGACTCCACTGTCACTCCATGTACCTACTGCCCCTGCATTCATCGCCATCCCGATTGTGGCCGTCACCGCCGCCTCCGACACCATCATCTTCACCGCCCTAACCCTCACCGCCGCCGCCGCCACCGTCGCTGCCGTTCTCCAAAGCGAGCGCTCCAACGAGCCTTAACCGTCATTCCCTAAACCTACTGCCTCCGCATTCACCACCATCCCAATTGTGGCCGTCACCGCCGCCTCCGACACCTTCACCATCTTCACCGCCCTAACCCTCACCTCCGCTGCCGCCACCGTCGCTGGCGTTTTCCAAAGCGTCACTCCCTGTACCTACTGCCCCCGCATTCACCACCGTCCACATCGTGGCCGTCACCGCCGCCTCCGACACCATCATCTTCACCGCCCTCGCTGCCGCCGCCGCCACCGCCGCCACCACCGCCGTCGCCGTTCTCCAACGCGAGCGCTCTCCACGTCGTGCGTGACGTTTCACCAGGTCCAAGGAGGTTGGGCGGCGCGGGAGGCGCGGCGGGGCCTATGCGGCCGAGAGCGCCCACACGGGTCTTCGGGGTTACGCAAAGTGGAGCACAAAGACGGCCCGAGGAGACGGAGACGGACCGCGCGGCTGGAACGAGGACTGGCGGCGCACGACGCGCGCACACTGGGCCAAATCGATCTTCTCCCAGGACAAAATTGCATCGGCAGATTTTCAAGACACAATGTAGTGCGATACCAGTAGCTTGCAGCAGCGAAAATGCTGCTGAACAAAAACCACAAAAAGGGTTTTTTTTCGAAAAGTACCTCGCATTCCTCAAGAACACTACGCAAATGAAATAGTCTCGTATAATACAATAACTTTACTTCAATTTTAACAGAAACAGTCTTCATGTATACTGAAATAGCATAGGATAGTATTTGCGGATAAACAGTACAACAGAACTTTACATACTAAGAACATAAAAAAACTTTACTCCATAACCCAACACGTGTATAGCAAATATTTAACGGAGTGACATCTTCCTTCACGCCATGCTATTGTATGTCTGCTGTAACATAAGCAGTGATGCGCTGGGTAAGAGAACTTAGACGATCCACGCAGAGTAACAATAGTCGGAATTACACAATGAAATATTTGCATTTTTCAGTCAAAATCGATATTGTTTTATTTTTTCACAGTTCCTGTTATCTAACGAAACCAGACACCTCTCACACTGCCTGAGACTGTCTAGTGCGCTTTCAATTTATGTACGCATTAGAAATTAGTAATTAGATTAGGGCATTGACGCGTTCCCTGGTATCGATCAAATCACGTGCCTTGCGTCGCTAGGGCCCGGGCTCAAATCTGGGGAATGTATGTGGAATTTGTGATGAACAAAGCGGGTGTATTTCGTTTAAAAGATGCTTATCTTAAGTAAGGAAGCAGGAGAGAGGTAGAGGTCTACAAGAAACTTACCTTCTTATTTGATTTTACGCAATTTATGCAGTACCATTATTTTTCTTCCTCTTCCTCCTCTTCCAACACCTTCTAACACCACCTTCCTCTTTCGTCTAACACCATCTTTTGTCGAAACTTTCTAATCTTCTTCAGCAGTACCGATGATCTTTCTTTAAATTTGATGATGAAATCTATTATTATCCGTACGTGTCACGAGCTCATTTCATTTCCATCTTAATTCAT
Organism: Teleogryllus occipitalis; assembly: GCA_011170035.1. NCBI lineage: Eukaryota > Metazoa > Arthropoda > Insecta > Orthoptera > Gryllidae > Teleogryllus > Teleogryllus occipitalis. Next base: position 3,014 of record BLKR01010052.1, read on the forward strand.
ACAGCTTTTCACTTTCGTTAATTATTACTAGCTGCTCACGAATTTCATCATTCGTTCACTTTCAAACGATTACACTTGACAAAACGAATCTTTGCTGACTATATTTGATTTATGCATTGGATGGTAATTGCCCATGCTTTGATACAGTGTAGTCAACCAGAAATGTGCAAACATTTATATAGTTTTAACGTGGCATATCTCCTAGTTTTGCCTTTCAAATTTGTTCGAATTCTTCCACACACGGAACTAAATTATGCAATTTTCCATTTTTCAATATCCATTTTCACGAGGTATTATTGTAATTTAAAATCCACTAAATGGAATCATTCAACTGGTGCAAGGGTAATGGAGGTCAAATCAATTGCAGAACTTGGGGCAAAAACAAAATATTAGATATTCGAAGACTCCCTCTTTTTTGTAAACATTAATGTAACGATTTTTGTCAAAGAGAGGATTATCTCGATACTATATTTTATGACTTGTTCATATATGTGTAAAGGATTTAGGGTAGTAAAAAGATCAGCTACACTTCGACTAAAAAAGTTAGTAACATTTTCCAACAGCGTAGACTTCCTGTGCCAGATGTGGCTTCTGTTGTTACTCTCTGAAGCCCTAGACAAAGGGTTTGGCAACGAATGCCATCTCATTAATGTCACATTTACCATTTAAGATTTCTGAAATAACTCACCACGCAGAACACTAAATGATCACGCATAATCGTATATTTTAGCAATTTACATTTACAATTTTTCATTATCCATTTTTTCGAGGTTTTAACCTTGCTTTGGAGTTAATTCCCAAGCCTTAGCGACAATGCAGGCTCTGGGTTAAACTCAGCCGGTGTACTTAGACCGTTGCCAGAATGGAGAATCTTTTCCCTGTCAGACTGTGCACCGGTAACCGTGTGCTGTGGCACTGACCTCACAAGTGAAGGTGCATCCACAGAGAAGGCTTCACCTGCCTTGGACGGCTCACGCAAGCCCCAGGCTCTGGAAGAGTCCGAGGCAGCGATATTGAAGATTACACGTCTTTGAATTTATCTGTATAATGCTCCGGAATAATTGTTACAAACATCTTAAGTCATGTATCTTTTTATACTGAATATCTCGGAATAAATGTGTAAACATGTAAGGCAAGTAGCAGGTCAAAGAAAAACATTAGGGTCAATGAATTTGTGGTGGGTAATTTGATGTAATGAATTTATGCAAGTAACATTTTACCCTGATTCTTTGATAATGTACCATGCACAGGTATTCGACAGGTACACAAAATCTCTTTGCGTCAGAACATGACCTGCCAAACACCAGTGCGTAATTAGTTAATGAATGTTTGAATAATTAATGCACATTTATGGGATATTCCATTGTTATTATTATACTGAGTAACTTCCCAAACAAGGACAAATGTCACACTGGTAACGTCGACAAATTTTCCATCATATGTTCGTTGACAAAAAAAATTATCTTCGCCCCCTACATGCCCGAGAAATTGGTATAATTTATTCTGAGACATCTGTAGATGCATACAACTAAAGTCAAGAAAAAATCTTACACTTCTGAATGATTTCTGAACACTGCATCATAGAACTTCAATGATTGATTGAAACGTCTCTTCGAGGCATCAGCGTCAAAGTGTAGCAAATTAGGCATGCATGTTATAGAGAAATCAGTTATAAATTTAACCGTAAATATTATAGGAATTGGAACGGACAGATTGGCACACAATTGAAACTCATCACGAAAATATAATAAGAAAGGAGTAACAATATCACGTATGAATATAAGCATGTATCTGGTATAAAATCTCTTATTGCGAACCGACGAAACGTTCGCATTCATCAATCTATTAATAATTTACAAGTAGATATTCAAAAGGACCAGTGTGATCATTAAACAGAATGCGTATCGAGAACCAAATGTCAACTCAAAATAAAGATAAAAATACTCGGTCTATTGCGTTAAGAGGCAAATATTGATACCATTAATACTTGTAATTGTTACACATAATAAAAGTATGTATTCATATTTTATTATGATTGACATGCAAATAATTACATAATAATCTCCTGGTCCCATGGTATCATCCCCTTATAAACCTTATTGATTTGTCTACGACGTCACGTTGGAATTCTGAAGCCCCGCGCGGCAATGAATCTACATTGTGCATCGAACCGCAACGTCCATTCCCTCACGGGGTGAACCACCGAGTCCGACGTGTCCATCGGCAGCTCGTCTTTCATCTTCCACCGACGTACGCTAACTCCTCCCCCTTCTGTACTTTGCTCAAATACTCGTCTCATTACCGCTAAATCTCCAGGCGGCCCCCTCTCTTTATTTGAGAGCTTCATTCAATTTCCTAGAGAGGTTCCCCGAAGTCCTTGATGGCGTCGAGTCGAGTCGAGTTCCTAACCCCGCGCACGCTTCCTCTCGTGGGATGGCGCTGGCGAAGGTGCTTGAGGCCGTTTAGTGCTGCGTCAGCCGGTGGTAATACGGGATCCACGCTCCGACGAAAGCCCTCGAGACCCGCGCGGCCACGCGCGCCGCCAGGAGGGTGGGGGAGGGGGCGCACAAAGAAGTGCTGGGGTGGGTGGGGGAGTGAGGAGAGAGCGGAAGGTGGCGGGAGATGGCGGGAGATGGCGGAGAATGGCAAGAGATGGCGGAGAGAGGGCGGGAGATGGCGAGAGATGGCGGGAGATGGCGGGAGATGGCGGGAGATGGCGGGAGATGGCGGGAGATGGCGGGAGATGGCGGGAGATGGCGGGAGATGGCGGGAGATGGCGGGAGATGGCGGGAGATGGCGGAGGACGGCGGGAGAAGGCGGGTGAGGCTGGGAGAACTCAGAAGGGAGCGGAAGAAGGGTGGCAGGAGAGAGGACGCGGAGGTCAGAGGCTGACAGGGGAGGACAGGAGATGGCAGCGAAAATGGGAGAGAAAGGAATGTGGTAGTAGAGAACGGAAGGGGCGGGAGAGGACGGAAGATGCCGGAGGATGGTGGTTTTGGCGGTTAGCGGGCGAGAGCAAGTGAGGGTGAGGGGGAAGGCAGGAGAGACCGGGAGGTGTCGGCGACGAAGAGGACGGGAGAGAACGCGGAGGACCGAGAACAACAGGAGAGATGGCAGAGAAGAGGCCGGAACATGACAGAAAGGGCCGGGAAGTCGATGGATGGCAGAGAGGGCGGGGAGGATGGGGAAGAGTAGTAGACCATGGAAGAGGACTGGTGTGGGCAGGAGGGCAAGGAAGGACTGAAGTGAGGAGGAGTAGGGAAAGCGGGAGAATGGGAAGTGGAGAGATTCGAGGTGAGCAAAGGGCTCATGACGATGGCGGTCACCAGAAGGTAACGGAAAATGGTAGCAGGAGAGGAGAGGGATGGTGGGAGGGAAGTGGCGTTGGAGGTGGACGATATCTGCGCTCTTATAGTACTTGAGAAAATATACGCACTTTTTCTTCTTATTGTTCATTATTGGGCTTATTATCATTTGTGGACTTGAGTTACGATTTGAGAGCTTGTGTGGACTGGATATTTAACTTATTTTATCCCGTGCTTCATCTTTCATGTGCGTTCCCTTCTATTTCTCAAATCATAAAACATTCCGATCTTCTTTCTATCTCTTTTTCTACTCCCATTTATTTTACCTTCTGTATAAATGTTTTTTGTTGGTAACTTCGGCGCGAAATATAACTCACTCCGATTGCATTCCTGTTCTTTATTACGCCTATCAGTTTCCAGTATCTTCTCTTCTAGTGTAGAGAGTACTGAATCATTTCTTATTTTTACGATCCATTATACTTTTAGCATTTTTATCTACAGCCACAATTTAAAACGTACTTCCAATCTCTCTTCTTTTATAATTGTTAATAATTCGCAAATCAGAGTATCTGAATCATAGGGCATATATATTAAAATACACTAGACGATTTCCCATCTCTTTCACACCTACGAAGAGATGGAAGGAGGGTGGAAGAATGTAAAAGTGATGGTTCGCATAAAGGGCGATGATTGATTTCGTATTGTGAATGTGCAAACATACGAACGTATGTGTTTATGTTACATCATGTAGCAATATTTTTGAAGTACAGAGCATGCGATGTTGTAAGGTATCTACTAAAACAGAGTCTTTCAAATAAATGCATTTAAGTTCCTAAATTCTATTCAATAATAACGGTTTGACATATGCAAGGCATCCCGGGCGCTTCCAATAATTTATAAAAGGAACGAAATATGTGTTATTGTAAATCAATTATCAATCTTGGCAAGTATCGTATCGTAACTTTCTTAAAATTTTTATTCAGAGCAGTATTGAACAATCTTATTTTTAATAGATTTTTCATCTGCAATTTTTCAATCCAAAAGAGTGGAATGAATAAGGTATAATTTGTTTATTATTGAGCTGTAATATGTATAATATAATTAAACAGTTCCTAATTGGATATTCCCCAGGTGGGTGGATAAGGATTAAGTGATAGTGGAATAGATGTAATGATATATTCGTATTCTTGCACCACGTTAATCAGAATCTTTATATGATATAAAAATATGAAAAAATAAATTTCTGTAAATCCAAATTCCTAACAAATTTAAGAGCTTGGGATCTACCACCGTCCTAAACTTATTATCGCAATAATGAAGACAAGTTACTATTTGAACTCAACTTCTTTACGCTTCTACCGCCAGCATTCCTTCCCTTAACCAATTGAACTCCCTCGGATAAAGAACGCCACTACAGCAGTCAGTAAAACATTTCTTCTATTGAGACAGAAAGTATTCCGATGTTGGTACTCGCCTTCAGATTCCTCACTCCATCCCCCTTCAGACACCTGCGCAACGAGAGAACGCTTACTGGATCTTCATTCCTCTAAAGGCAGCCGAGCACAACCGAGGACTCTTTGTGCTACAATACGTCTTTTAGATGATACAAAAAGAGAGAGCGGCGCGCCATTCCTCGAGCGACTTCGCGGTGGCCTTAAGACGAGAGACAAGCGGTCGGAGGACGCCCCTGAGGACGGGGGGAGAGGGGAATCCGTCCCCGGGGAGTCCCGTGCAGGCGTTCGTGGCCGCTGCAGTCGCACGCCGAAAAAACGACGCAACGCCAAACACGGCTCGTCGCCGACGCGCATAAAACACGGATTACGGCGCGTCGGTTCGCGGGAACCAGGGCGGCCCTGCTTTGGCACGCGAAGGGCGGACTGCGGCGGTGGCAGCGAAGGCGAGACGGGAAGGTGCAGACCAGACGAGGACAGGGGCAAAGGAGCCGTCGACGAAGAAATTAAAGCTAGTGACAGTAGCAAAGAGAATGTGTGGGAAGCGCGGTTGAAGACAAGGCACCAAGAGTGGTGGTTCAGTGCATCAACTGATGTCACTGCAGTGTCTTTAACCGGGAGGTCTAGGGATTCGAGTCCCGAAGTGGCAGGATTTTAGACACAACATAGCTAGGTCGAATTCAGTCGCTGTCTGGAAAATAATTCTAGCGGTCGGCTGTTCTGTTCGGCTCGGATCGGTCTGTGGTTTCTCCGATCAACACCAGGCGAATGCCGGAGCAGTATCCTAACAAACGGGCCACGGACCGCGTGATCTTTCCTACCTCTCCCTTGTCGTAACCTCTCCCCCTACACAAACGTACACTAAGATGGACTACACTACCACACATGCCTGCAGACCCATTGGTACCTTAAATCTTGTCTCGGTTGAGACGGTGGCCCGCTGGTAGGAGATACCTGGTTAGGGAAAATCCCGCTAGCGGTAGATCGGCTCCGGATCTCGCCATCCTGCGGGGGATACATACACATACTTACGCCGGCGAACTGCGAGGCGGAGAGTGCGAAAGGGGGAGGGAAGGCTGATGAGGGCAGGGGCAAAGAGGTCGACGGGGAAAGTAAAGCTAGTGACAGTAGCAAAGAGAGTGCGTTGGAAGACAGAAGTGTGGCTGCGGCTCAGGTTAGACCGAGGATGAGGGCGAAGGGGAATGTGATACCGGCGGAGTTGAGCTCAGAGCCAGCAATGCAGCTCTCTCTGTTCTGCTGCTGCTTTGTCGAATGCTGCTCTGTCTGCCGCTCTGATCAGTAGTTTTCCGAAGTTTCTTCAATCAATACCAGGCGAATACCAAAGCTGTTTCCTAACAAACCGTCTTCGGACTTCGTGGGATCTTGCTTTCCTCTTCGTTATCCCAAACTCTGGCCTTACACATGCACGTACTTGTACTACGCCACCACATGTGTCGGGAGACCAGTGGGGAGATCAGAGCTTGTTCCAGTTGGGGATGTGCCCCACTGGGGGACGATACATGGAGTGGGAAATCCCCCGCAAGACGACGTGTAAGCCGGCGCCGGATCTCACCGTCCAATGAGAGAGGAATACATCCATCTCCCGGATTAAAACTTCACTACAGTAACCTGACTACTGATCGTAGCAGTTCTCGTGCCCGGATACTAATCAATTAAACAGCAAAGACGATGGAATGGACAGCGAGGAATGTCACGGGAAAAGATAGGGTATACGGAAAGGCAGAGGCATTGGCGAGGACAAGGCGAGGATGTTGAGGGGAGAATGAGAGCAAAGTCCAATACGGTCCAATACGGGGGCGACGGAGCAAGCGCGGGAGATCACGAAGGAAAAGGATAGCGAGGTGAGATCCAGGAGCGTGAAAGTGAGGGCAAGAGACAAGGCAAATGCAAAGTGAGAGAGCGATGGGAACAGTGAAACCATCAGGGAAGGTTGAGACACCGGTCTGGTGCGGGAGGGAGGTGGAAGACTAAACGACAGGAAAAACGAGGGCGAAGTTCACTGCGAGGATGAAGGTCACGGCGGAGGCGGCAGCGACAGACACGGGCCAGAAGCGAAAGTGAGGGATGAGAGTGCGGACCAGTGAGGGGCTGAGGCCTGAAGCATTTGACAGAAAAGTTATAGGCAAGTGGGGGAGTCGAAATTGAGCGCGACAAAATTTGTGAATCGAATATTTTATTTCGCGGTATCTCGTCCTGTGCTTTATGTTAATACGTTTTACATGGTTTATTTCGTAAATATTTTCTTCTTGTTGTTCATTTCCTTTTATGCATCTCATCTATTTTATATCTCTTCCTTGGGAAACTCATTTTTTTAGAATGCACATATTACATTTGGATTTATATGTATTTTATTCGGTTCTGTTGGTATGTATCCCTACTACATGACGGCATGGAGTTCCTGAATAGTCCTGGCCATTGTAGCAAAATTCGTAAACCTGTAGCAGGTATCTTAGAAGTATGTTGAACACAGCTCTGAATTCTTCTCTAAAAAACCTTTAGTGTAGCACGACTTGTACAACTCCTGGGCACCTTGGGTTGCGGAAGCGTTACCGCGCTATCTTACGTGCAGCAGCCATTCCCATCCTCGCCCCGCACCTCTCGCATCACACCATGCATCTCGTTCCACTCTCTTCGGCACCCATTGTCACCCGCCGCCACCCATTGCCACCCCTCGCTATTCGTCGCTACTCGTCATTACCCGTCGGAATTATTCTCTAAAAACACTCTTAGCATAGCAAATCTTGGGCACCTTGGGTTTCTGGACGCGTGACTGCTCAATCTTACGTGCAGTGCCATTCCCATCGTCGGCCGGCCCCTCTCGCATTGCACCATGCATCTCGTTCCACTCTCTTCGGCACCCATTGTCACCCGCCTTCACCCATTGCCACCCCTCGCTATTCGTCGCTACTCGTCATTACCCGTCGGAATTCTTCTCTACTCCTCCCACCTATATCTTCCCTCCCTCCCGATCGTGCCTCGCGACTCCTCCCCTTCCCCACCTTTCCCAATTGTCCCGTCCCTCCCAATCCCGCGCCGTTCCGAGCCGCACCTCCCTCTGGTTCCATCCTTCCTCGTTGCACACGCGCCCCCCATCGCCACCAGTACCCACGTGTCCCTTCCCTCCCCGCCCCACCCCGCGCCCCGACGCCGACGGCCCGTGCGCGCACTCCGTCGCCGCCCGCGGCGGCCGGGCGCGTCCGTTGCACCGCACGGCCAAGGCGGCCGCTCGCGCGACCCCTCCCATCCCGCGGCGCAGCTCCACGCCACTCGGCGCCGATCGGCCACAAGCCAGCGCCCGGCCGGCCGGCACGCGGGGAATTCGAGGGCCCACAGCCGCCGCCGCCGCCGCCGCCGCCGCCGCCGCCGCTGCTCCGTTCCTCGCGCGCCCGCGAGCGACGGCCAGCCTCGACCCGCGAGGTCGCGAGCGGCGCGGCGCGATGGGAGTGGCGCCCGTGGAAGTAATGGCAGCGGGAGAGGCATGAGGACTCAGGTGGGCGAACGGAGAGGAGCGGCAGATTGTGAGAGACGTGCCAACGTTGCCTCAATCGTATCTATTCGTAAGGATTCCAGTTTCCTCAAAAGTGACGTCCGTTATTTAACAAACAAATACAAGAATTAATTCGTTTTATGATGAAATGTACTGGGAACGGTGGCTCAGTGCATCAACTGATATCACTGCAGTTCCTTTGACTGGGAGGTCCTAGGTTCGAGTCCCGACAGCGGAAGGATTTTCGACACTAGCTTGTCAGCGACGTCGAATTCAGTCGCTGTCTGGAGAACTCTAGCGGCTGGCTACTCTGATCGGTAGTTTCTCCGATCAACACTAGTTCGAATGCTGAAGCAGTATCCTAACAAACGGGCCACGGACCGCGCGCAATTTTTCCTTCGGCTTCCTTGCCATATCCGCACCCCTTACACACACACTTACCCTAAAATGCAGTACACTACCACACATGCCGGGAGACCGGTCGGGGACTTAGAACTTGTCCCGAGGGGCGGTGCCTCGCTGGTAGGAGATACCTGGTTGGGGAAACCTGAACTTACGGGACTAATGACCCCAGTAGTTTACGTGCCCAGAATCACTAACAATCAGATTTTACTGTGGACGCGTTTATGAACGTATAAGACAAGTTAAGATAATAGGGAGTTAGATAGGAAGGTGAACACCAAAATTTCGAGACAAAGGAGAATCACTTGAGCGTGGAGCATGTCTTCTTTCGGTAGAACCGATGTCCTAAACGGGACCAGCAGGGGAACTTGATGCAGATGTCTAATAGACCGGCGACGCATGACGGAGAGTACGCGGCACCGATGAGCGGAACACCGAAGACGAACGTCAAAAATACATATATCTATAAAATTATACCACACGATATAAGAGTTATATTGATCGGCGTGGGAAGACCTCCTCCCGAGCAAAAACACGCATTACACTTACGGGATCAATGACCATAATAGCTGACGCGCCCGGAATCACAAACAATCAATCAATCGGTGTTGTCATTTCACTACCACGACGCCACACGGGGCTGGGGGCGAGGAATCCCGGTGCAAAAGTGCGAGGAAAGGCGTCAGTTGGGAAAGGGCAATTGTGAACACGCGAGAGCGCGGGTGGAGAAGGATGTGGGAGCTGCAACAACATAGGAGAAAGTTGGTGCCCTCGATGTCCGAACGAGCTTAGGAAGATATGAACACCCTATACGCACGATCAGGAAAATTCTCAGCGTACAGGGAAGACTCGTGATAAGCAGTTGAAGTAAAAAAAACGAACTTTTGAAAGTATTTATTTTTGGTCGCATCTGTTGATTTCGTTTTAATCGATGACTCCCCCCAGGTAGTTTAATTGCTTTAACGAGACGATTTCCAGCATTTTACCAGCCATCACTTGTCCAACAAATATTTTAAGCCAACACTAAATTAACAATAGTGAGAAATAATGTAAAATATATTTCAGTTGGGGCATCCATCATTTTCTCGGGGTGGGGAGTGTACAGGTATAGTGTAGAACCGATTGAATGAACCGACAGAAACATTTGATATATTTAGTGACTTTCATTCGAACAGAAAACTAATAAAAGCAATATTTTTTTTAAAATTTGTGTTGTCTCTGGGGCGATGAAGCCCCCTGAGTTTTCCCATCTCCCTTTTGGTGCTCCCTGGGATATATTATGAAATATACGTTGTAGTTTCATCGTGAGTATTTATTTGAGAAAAAAGGGTTTTTTGTCCTTGTTGTCTGTAAGCTGAGGGTGCTGGAAGCAAAAGTGCGGGAACCCCAAAATTATGCGCGGTGACATTTTTAACTAGTGGTTTCTCATCGATTCATGCACTATTGATTGCTCTTTGTAAAAGTTGAGAAGAAATATATTAGGCTAGTTATACACTACTTGGTTATTAAGCTGAATTATCACGAAAATATCGATTTATGTTTGTCAACCTCTGCTTTAGATTTAATGAAATGAACGAAATAATCAATCTGTCACTTCAGCCGTAGTAAGTGAACAATGAATACAGTAAGGTTTGAAAGATCTGATTCGTCACTATTTTGACAATTACTACGATTCGCAAGTTAACATCCTTTTCCTTTGATGTTAAAAGTTATTTTTTCACGTCACCCATCTGCTGAGTGTTGTCCGAATTTTCGCTCACTGGAGGAGCAACTATTAGATACATTTAGGCGAACATGAGTTTGCATTGAAAATTGTATGTTGTAACACGAAACATAATATCAATATTTAGCATAATTCAGAATGTTTGTCTGCGAGGTTTGCTATTTGTGAACGAGAACGTGCGGGTCATGTGAATTTCTAGAGGATGTACTCGCAGCGCTGCAGGATATTTTGCAATAGTAGGAAACCTCGTATGAGGTTTACTAAGTGAGGAAACTTATTTATCATCCTTTGAAAGCCATTTATGAATATAAGCATTTAAAAAATATATTTTAGGTCGCTTTATAACTATTTCATCTTTAGCGACCTACTTTACATCAGTAAAACTTTAATTCATACTTATTATATTATATTGTATTGTATTATATATTATATTATATTGTATTAAATATTATATCATATTTTTTGTATCATACTATATATTATATTATATATTGTAATCAATTATAATCAAGACATATCCAAAAGAAAAAAAATAGATATTCAATTTATAATACAAATTGTTACTTTTCAAAGCTCAAGAATGTGCGATTATGAGGTGTTCTTTTTATCAGTAGACCTATGTGATTGCAATAAGTATACTCGACTTGAAACTTCAAATATTAATTCACATTAATCTTAAAACAAAAACAAAATAAATGATTTAAATGTGTTGTTCAATTACACTGAAGCGAACGTTGTTTTCAGATCTCAGTATATTATAACTGTGCTTCATTTCTTTTCAGGTGAGTCCCCATTTTGTCGCTTTCTTGATTCCACCATAACGACATAGGTAAGTTGAACGTTTTGAGTAATGTTTACTTCGATGGGGAAAAATCTATAAAAATGAACTTTTCACGGTTAGAATGAAAATAAACAATTATTTCTTGGGCATTTTCTATTGGATCTGTATTTTCAGCCGTAAATTATATTTATATGTTCGACCATTGAGTTTCTTGAGCGTGTCATTCTACATCAATACGATTAGTCAATCAAATTTGTTAATCTGTGTCGCTATAAAAACTAACACCTCAAATTAGAAACTTCTTAACCTATTTAGCCATTTACTTACGTGATTTTCATGATAATTTTTCAAGTATCTGCTGAATTCCAGATAATGTAATAATATTTCTTCACATATTCGAAAATACTATGAATAATTTGATTTGATTTATGATTATTGATACTATGAATGCTATTTCTATTTACACAATATATGTGATATTATGGGAATGATCAGCTACTTCCTTACTTTTATATTTATTTAAAAACCAATATTATTAGTATTAAAATTTTCCGTGCGATTTTGGGTACTCATTTTTATTTACAAATAATTTTAAAAAATAACGGAAAGAAACATCATATATCTGATGCTCCTCGAAGACTTAACACATAATAGCGTTGTACGACGAATCCAAATAGCGGCACATGCTGCCGCAGCAGTGTGCTCGTCTATTAAGGCTAAGTCCCGTCCGCAAGCACACGAGTGTGCTTTGGCCACAACGTCGCATGTGAATATAGCTGTTTCACCCTCTGCTCCGCTTAGCTCTGGGCGTCCCGACGCGCCGCTTTCTCACCCCAAGCTCAGGGCCACGCCCCCTGCTCCTTCGGTGCTCCTCCAACACGTCCATCCCCCCTTCCCCACCCCTCTCCACCTCATCCCATTCCTTACTCACTGCACCCCCGTTTCGACATCGGCTCCGTACCGCCCCCAACCTGCACAGCCCACCGCTATGCTCTACCTTGTTTCACAACACCCCCGACTCTTCCTAGCCCCTCCCTCGCCCGCCTCACCCCTTTCCATCACCGCCCTGCCCCACCCCCGCCATCTCCTCATCCTCTCCTTCTCCCCCGCCCGCCACGCCCGCGCCCCATCTTTCTATTTCCCGCTTCAGTACCGCCTCCGTCATCTCCCGTCCCCCCTCTCTCTCTCTCGCTCCCTCTCTCTCTCTCTCTCCCGCGGCAGTGTCTGACCTCCAGCCCACTGCCCGGCGCGTTGGGACGGTCGACACGGCGTGGAGCGCTCAACACCCCCAGCTATTTGCTGCCGCGGCTACGTCGCCACCGCCCACTCCAGCGACGTACTCAGCTGCAAGGGAGATCGCCACCCCGACAAATAGGGCAGAGCGCGGAAGAAGAGGGCTTTCAGAGATCGAGAACAGATTTTAAGCCCCCTACGCTCAAAGCTTCCTAAGCTTAATGGCTCTGGCGATGCTTTTTAGCAACAAAATGCAGCTTTTATCCCATCCCATACAGTTTTCTCTGTTTTTGTCGTAATATAAGAACTAAATAAAAAACTACTAGGTCCATGTTCGGATTTATATGATATTGAAGGAAATTTTATTTTGCTTCGGTGGTGTTTGTTAACGAAATGTATGAATGAAGTAGAATTCTGTAGTACAGTTGAGTACAATTGTAATATATCCAAATCATATGTAATTATTGAGAGTTCCTGTACTTGTATATATTTTAAAAATGTATTAACTCTTTCATAATCATTTGAATTGGATAATAAAGTGGATGAAAAAAAATAGAATGAAATTTCTACTGAGATACTGAGTGGATACATTATTTATTATTCGTAAAAAGGAAGGAACGTCTCACTACATCATAAATCACAAATGCATACTAAATTAGGTTACAATGACTAAAATAATTAGTAACATTCATTCAACTGAAATAGTATTTGTTTCGTCTACGAAAACTTAATACAAAGCCAAATCTGTGTGTAGAATATTTCTGGTTTAGGCAAAAGAAAGACTTGAACATCACCACAAGCACCTACAATGATAGTCAACACTTCCCAGCCACTGTTGGATTTGTCAACCGTGCAAACGTATGTTTCCTCTTCATAACTCGTCCTGTCCGTAGCAAATGTCTACACCACATTTCTTCCAACTTCGATAGCTCGTGTACGTCTGTCTTAGCGTACCTCGGCCAGACGGATTTTCCGCAGCCTGCATGCAGGCCGCATGCATAATGAGCTGAAATCGAGTAAACGACTTCCATTGCCAAGCGCACACGCGCAGCGAGGGCTTCGCGGAATTCGAGACCTCCCGACGCCACGCGCCGGCATTCTGTCGCCGAACAAGAAACGGCGCGTCCTCCACCGCCGCTTGCGCCGGCCACACCTTCCACGCCGACCACGCCACCGCCGACGCTATCGCATATGGCGGCGATGGTGTAGCGGTTAGCGTACCGGACTGCTATACCCAAGTTTGCGGGTTCAAACCCGATCGAAGCCATGGATTTTTAAGGGCGCAAAAATCCTTCGTACGCCTTCCTTCGGAGGGGAAGTAAAGCCGGCTGTCCCATGTTAGTACATTTACTGCATGTAAAAGATCCTCAAGCCTAAATGATGTATCTGAGCTACATTCAAATCGCATGTTTCGTCGCCCAAGTAATACCTTCTTTCTCTCATGGTTTCTCCAAAGGAGTGTAACGAAATTTGCGACGTCAGGCGGAAGAGCAGGTCTCATGGCCTGAGTCTCCCCATGTAAAATAAGGCAAATTCAATTCAATCACCACTGCTGCGGCCGCGCGCGGAATAAAGAATCACTCCATCTCGCTACCCTACAAGGGCGGCTTCACAAAACATTTAAGGGAAATTTTTTTAAATTGAATTTATTGATAGAAACAATTACTTCATTTATAATCTACATTACTTTCCATTTGTATATTTTAATTTATAAACATTTTTATAGTAAAACATTCTCGAATATAATTCCGAAATCTTCCCATTGTTTTTTACCAAAATAATTCTAATTTTAATTCGGAGGCAACGTTTAAAATATGTGATTTACAAACGCATTAACTGCTAATAATTTTAACTGAGCACCGAAAATCGCTGTCGTCGGCGAGTTGTTTTATTAGGCAAACTGCTTGACGTTTAGGCGTTATACCATTCGTGTTGCAGAGACCCCTGCATTTGTCCTGCCATTTTAAGATGAGCTGAGAAAACAGGAGGAGGGGAATAAAATGAAGAGAACGAAAAAGAAAGAGGAAGAACAAGAAAGGGGAGGAAAAAGCGAAGGAGGGTGAGAAAAAAGCAGAAGGAAGAAAAGGACGAAGGGAGAAAGAATAAGAAGAAAGACAACCGGAGGAAGAGGGAGTGTTAGATATAAATATAGAGAGAATGAGAATAAGGTAGAAAAGAATGAAAATAAGGTGAAAGATAATTAAGGAAAGAAAACATAATAGGAGGAGAATGACAAGCAAAAGGAGGAAGAGAAGAAGAAGAAACAAAGAAGGAACAAAATGAAGCGTAAAAGGAGGAAGACGAGGAGGAGCATAAGAGAAAAAGAGAAGAAAAGATGTAACCGTTGAATTCGCCCAATTCAGTACGCTGTGTATCCACTTACCGATCATGAATTCTATAAATTCTTATTTCTCGTTACGAAGCCACGGTTTAGTGGCGTCCCTCTTCTACTACTATAAAAATAAATTTACAACTAATAAGATTATATCGTTTTGAAGCATACTTATACTTCTTTTATAATATTTTTTCCTCTTTGTTTAGAGGGAAGGCACGACCTCTTCCCACACGGTGAGATTTGCTATTAGTCGATGATAAGTGTTCATTATTGAGGGACGAGGATGGAAAATGATGTCTGTGCCCGTCCTTTACTGGGCAGTAAACACAGGAGTTTCTTCGTCATCGACTATACAAACGATGGAAATGACTGTCTCATTTCTCACGCTTTAAACAGCAAATGGTGGCGCAGGGCATCAACTGATGTCACTGCAATGCTTCTGACCGCGAGATCCTAGGGTTCGACTCGCGAAAGTGGTAGGATTTTCAACAAGCTAGGACGAATTCGTCCCCTGTCTGGCGGAGAATTCTAGGGCCGGCTGCTTTGATCGGTAGTTTTCTGAGTTTTTTCTGATCAACATCAGGCGCATGCCGGAGCAGTTAAATGGGGTGCGAGCGATCTTTCCTTCTCCCTTACCCTATTCTCATTCCTTACTTACACACACTTACACTCACATGGATTACATTACCACATATGCCGGGAGTCCAGCCGGGTTCTCAGAGCTTGTCACGGCGGAGGCAGTGGCACGCTGATGGAAGATACGGTTTGGGGAAAATCCTTGCAAGTGGACGTAGGTCGGTGCCGGAACTCAGTCTGCGGGCGAAGATCACCAACACCTCGCGACAAAAACATCCAGTACACTTACGGGACTAATGACTTTAGCAGTTGGCGCACCCGGAATCAGTAAACAATCAATCCAACACATTCCGTCCGCTCCCATCAGGCCGCAAATGGCGTCCGGTAGCCATGCACTGCGAGTTGTATCACCTTTAGTAACTTTTGCTACGCAACCAAATTTGGGATACTACCATAAAATCGTGAAAATTCCAGTTTTTTCTCAGTTTCTCAAAACCGATCATGCAAAATTTCAGAGCAACCCCTCTAAACATTTTATGGAACGTACATAATCACACTAATATACACTCCAATTTTATATACTAAGTTCAGAAGACATATGTGAAAGTAGATTATTAACATATCTCTTCAAGGTTAACTGCAGTTCACGAAGACGAAAATGGACATTCGCGCGTATGCATGTAATATTCAAAAGTTATGGGAAACATAAATACGTTCTTCATTTAACTGAGTTTTCATAAGTTTTCCGTGAATGAGAAAGGATGAACGACGCTTCAAGGAAAAATAAAGATATGCAAAAATTTATATAAAGGTTTTTTCCGCCTAAACTTTGATATTTCACCATGCTCATCGATATTTTCTTTAAATTTAATTTAATTTGATTTATTTAAATTTACGTTAATTATTACATTTTAGTTCAATTTCGTATTCACTATCATTCATTTTAATTAAATATTTAATCGTTCATATTACACAATTATTGTTAATTAAATGACTTATTTTCTTCGTATTTTACTGATTTCATTTATTAGATAAAGAATTTGAACGCTCAAATTTTTGTAAGTTTATTTTTCCTTCATATTTAAAACACTGAAGATGGAGATAATGCGGCAGAAAAAGAATTTTACATGATGAAATGTGGTATATGCGACCGCATTGTATTTCTGTAATGATGGAAACGGTATGCTGTATTTCTTTCACCACTTTCTACTATAATAAAATAAGAATATTGAAACAGGGCAATGAAGCAATGGGAAAGTTTTACCAGTCGGAATTCAATGACACACTAACAAGCCATGTTTTCCAGTTTGTCGTCGCGACGTAGAATGACAAGTGACAGTAGGACAGACAAGCTGAGAGGGCCAAGACCACTGTGATGGTCTGTACCTTCTTGATTTTTTTATTGATTGATGTTTCCGAGCATTTCAAATGCTATGGTCATTGGTCTCATTAGTGTAGTGAATGCTTGTATCCCTGAAGGTAGTGGTATTCCTTCCCTGTTGGATGGTGAGATACGGGGCAGACTTACACGTCGGCTTGCGTCGTCCCCTCTAGGTGTCTCTCCCAACGGAACACTGGTCCCCAGTCTGGATACGTTCTAAGCACACGACTGGTCTCCCGAGAAGAGTTTTAGAGTAGTGCGAGTGTGTACGTAACGGGAGAAGATGGAAGAGGAAGGAAAGATCGCGCGTGGTCCGCGGGGCATTCGCCTGCTGTAATGAGAATCCGCGGAAATCTACCGACTAGGCCAGCTGGTCGCAAGGATTCTCCTCCAGCCAGCGACTGAATTCGACTTAGCTATCTAGCTGGTATCGAAAATCCATCGTGAGGACTCGAACCCTAGGACCTCCCGGTCATAGTCGCTACGGAAACAGCGGTGATGCTGACTCTGAACTAGACTCAACCGGTATTACCTTCTGGGAGGCAACAGACCGTGACGGAAGACAATGTAAACGATCCTCCTCCGATAACATTTCTTTAATCACCAAACGTAGAGCCTTTATTCGGGACAAACAAAACACACCATCCAATTAACCCACGTTGATACGCCGCACATAGGAAGTTGCCGGTAGCAAACCGGTTGCCCCGAGAGACTCCTGAACGTCAGAACAGAGGCTATTTTCATTTGTAGTATATCTTCGAAGATCATTGAATTACAGAATTTGTTCGAGAATGTCAAGATGTTAGGAAGGTTCAGTGGTATGCTGTATGTTTAAAATTATTGCTCAAAAAACATGGAATAAACTGGTTAAAACTTTTAAATTGAAACTTAAAGATGCTTTCACAACATTTTTGAAAAAATTTGCTGTTAATGTGAAAGAGTAATGAACTATTTCGGAGTAAGATGTAATAACGTTCATGAAAATTGGTGAATTTATTAGTATATAAATGTAATACATATTTTCAATATATTGTAATTTAAGATGTTTCTTTTACAGCGGACGAGTTTAACTTATTTAAATGCAATAAATAAATAATTGAAGGCTCTAATTCACAAGATGTGTTTTGAGCACCACATTCTATGTTTTAACACAGCTTGATTTTATTTTCGGAGGTTCTTGTACAAATTGAAATGTTATCATCATATGTTTCAAGAATCTGATATAACGTTGATTACATTGTTCAAGAATCCCTAAAAATATATAAATGAACATATTTTGTCAATAAATAGAAGTGTTTTGGCGCCAGTACCTTTAAGAATTTCAGTTTTCAACTTTTCAACTTAAAACTTCCCTCGTTTTTATGGTAATAATGTTAGGCAAGAAAATAAAATCATTCAGTTTGATAATAAATCTCGACTTTTTATCGAATGCTATCTTTGCTAATTGTAGAAAATAACGGATAAAACTATTATTTAATCTTACTGCAAACTGAACAAACCATTGAAATGCTATTTCACCAGTACTATCTCCTAGAGGACGGGCAGCTCCAAGAGCAGAGACATGTGGACTAAGGTTTTTCACCTTAAGGATGTACAGAATAAAAAAACACTTAAAAGAAATATAAATATGTAAACATAATACGAGCATATTATATGTTGGTCAGTCAGAAGTAATGCCTCCTATTTTTTCTACATATATAAAATCAGTTAAGCGAAATGTTTGTACTTGGCACTATTCCTCAAACCTAATTCTACAATCCACCACAGTAGTAACTTTCTGAGACAACATGTGGCATCACAACAGTCGTTTACAAAATGATCGACATTGATGTTCATAAGAGACAGCGTTGTGATAGAAGTCTTGCATGAAGAAGGGGAAATGCCATTCGCATTCGGGAAAAACTGAAAAATGTGTTCAGCAATGCAACATGTCTGCACTGATAGACCATGGGTTCGTCGCTGTAACAAAGCTGAAGGGCAAATGCCGTTGGCTGACGAGAAGCAGGGGGGACAGCTCGGTGACTGCAGTCACTCTACGCGACATTAAGCAAGTCGATGACATCATACGTGGTAAGTACAAAAAATAGCAGGCATTCATTTTGACTGGCCATCGAACTAGTTAAATTCACAATATTAATTATGGGACTACTTTTGAGTGTTGGCCGTTAAACTGGCAAACTAGGGTTTTAATTAAGTGACCAACACCCATGTACTATTGCCATAAATAAGACGAGCTTATTCTTTATGAATTTAATACTTTCATTACTATAAATTACTAATTAACATAATTAAAATATTTTCAACACTTACCGAGTTAATTTTCAGATTATATATACGTAGCAGAAAATGTATCTTCGAAGAAAGTCTAACAAAAAATTTTGTTCAGATATTACGTTTCCCAATTGTTTATAAATTTAATATTTACAAATTAAATAGTTACTAACATAAGTAACCTTTTTAAATCGTGGTTTCATCAATTATCTTAAGTTGTTCCAGTTAAATATTTTCTTAAGCCGCCGTTGCCGTTCATAGAAGTCGATGTGTTCTGAAAAGCGACGGAAGCGCTGGTGCCTACAGAGATTTGCGTGGGAACGTAGCGAACTAAGAACGGAATCTCCACGGCTGCTCCGCCGACACCATTCCTACGCAAACCCCACAGCTTCGCCTTTCCTTCGGCGCGTGTTTGTGTAAACGTGAACATAAACTTCGGCGAAACCATAAAGCGACCCTATTTAAACGAACGTCGCGTCCCTTTCTCGAACAGTCAGTTTAAATTACTAATTAGACTGCTATTGTTGCTTAATTATTATGTTGTCACTCGTCGGCGCAGGGTGGGCTTCGGCATGGACAGCGGAGTGTCGCGCACGCTGGCTGGAAAAAGACAAAAAGCCGACAACATTCATTTTTCCACGACTGCCCAATTTATATCAAGTACATAAAGAAATGTGTTTAGTGCTTCATGGTTTATAGATAATCTTTTTTTTTGTATTTTCATATTTATTGTGCATTCGTTTTGTACACTGCCCAAAAAATTCAATTTTTAAGAAGTTATGAAACTAGATTTTCTCCTGGTTATTCCTAACCATTTACTAACTACATTTATTTACAAATCCATACATATTCTTATTAATAAAAATAATAGTAATAATAATAATTTACTCTCATCTTATTTTAAAGAGATCATATATAATGTTGTTTCTTGGAATTACTAACCACAGATAACCAGTTCTAATGGTTAGCAATATCGGTTTTATAAATTATTGTCTGTCTAGTTCTACATACTACGTTTTACGTGTAGGTGTTTTTTATTGTTTTGAATTATTTGTTTTAGAAATTATTATAATAAGTTCATGTGGATATACAAAAATATTTTCTTCATTATTGTAAATATTTTTTTAATCTAGTTTAATTTATTTGCTTATAATTAATTTATCATCAAAACAGTAAAAACTGTACGTGACACACGAAGTGGATGGGAAAGAGTACAATCTGTACAAGTTTCCTTGGGCTCCAAAATCCCAATATATACACAGTGTATATAAAGCTTATTGCGTGTGTTAATATTACAAAAGAGAATAATTAATTACGATCGAGATGGTTTCTCTTTCACTTCAGTTAACTATACACATTCAAATTAATTTGTAACGAAGTCTTCTGTATTAAGACAATGAGAAATGAAGATTACGCGCAGGCCATGGTCCATTGTTTATGTTACTGCACCAGCATCCACTTGGAAATGATTGGAGGAATCCACGGAAACGGCCTATTACTCCTCTGAACTCTAGATTTGTCACTCACGCAGTGACACCAATCGAAGCAGCTATGAAGTTGGAGTCCAAATTTCGCCATCGTCGTAACTCGAACCTACAAACTTCGGGACTAAGGCGCTGCAGTTGTAAATTTCAGATCATTGAAGGAGGGAATTTTCGACCGATTTCGTACCATTGCGGACCATAGTGCGTCGCGGTTTTAATCGACGAGACTTCGTGGTGGGACGAAGGCACCTTGACAACCACGACGACGCTGGCGGCAGAGGCGAGAGGAGGATGGGACGAGGCGAGCAGTGGAGGGGGTGCAGGACAGTGCTTCGCGGTGGGGTGGGGTGGGAAATTTATTACGAGCCGTATGACAGCACAAAGCGCGGCCGGCTCTTTCTGAATTATAAAGTAGTTCGGGTCAAATTACCGTGAAGCTCTGCGTGTGCCTGCGACATCACCGGAGGGTAGTGACGCGGGCAGACCGGGGGGAGGGGACATTCCTGGGCGTTTAGGGCTGCATTTGGTGCGGCGACAATCCATTATAGTTAGTCTCCGAACTGCAAGAGGTCATGATCGAGAGGACCAAGGGTTCGAGTCTTGACGGCGGATTTTCGGCACTAAATAGAAATCTAAGTCGAATTCAGCCCATCTGCAGGAGAAGTCTAGAGAAAAACCTAACAATCGGGCCACGGAGCGTAAGCGATATTTCCTTCCTCTTCCTTGTCTTATCCTCTAACCCAACACACACACACACACACACACACACACACACACACGCTACACTAACATACATACTGGGAAACCAGTCCCGGCTGGGGCGGTGCTTCGCTGATTGAAACACATGGAGGGAAAAATCCCCCCCTTAATCTTACGTGTAAGTCAGCACCGGATCTTCTCATTCAGCGGGGGACGAAGAACGCTACCTCCCGCGAAAAAAACTCACTGCACTAACGGGAACAGTTACTACAGCAGTTTATGTGATTGGAAACATCAATTATATAGAGCTATTTACCTATTGTAATTATAGTGGTTCAGTTAGAAGCGGGGGCGGTCTGTGGAATAGCGAATAGTCTACTCCTCTCCCCCGCTGTGACTGGGTACGCAAATAAACGCAAATAAACTTTGCGGCGGCCAAACCGTATTCAATATAGGTTGTTTGGTGTTCACCAGCTTTCAATATCTCTCATTCTACCATCTCTCCTTCAACCTCATTAGTCATCATCCTTACACCTCAAACAAACGGCCCCTGACTCATCTCCCCGATAAAAACATGTCTTAGTCATCATCCTTACACCTCAAACAAACGGCCCCTGACTCATCTCCCCGATAAAAACATGTCTTACAAGAAATAAGTTAACAAATAATTAAATAAATAAACGAGAACGAAAGAAATGAATAAATCTCAGGAGCGCCAAGTATTGATCATGCCTTTCGACAAGAATATTATAGTCGGGAAAAACGAAAACATGTTTATTTATTTATTTATTTATTTAATTATTTATTTATTTATTTATTTAATTATTTAATTATTTAATTATTTAATTATTTAATTATTTAATTATTTAATTATTTAATTATTTATTTATTTATTTATTTATTTATTTATTTATTTATTTATTTATTTATTTATTTATTTATTTATTTATTTATTTATTTATTTATTTATTTATTTATTTATTTATTTATTTATTTATTTATTTATTTGCGTCAAAAACAGTTAAAAACTGCGTATGACGTGCTATGTGGAGAACTGAATATTGTGCACATTTTCAAAATTCTGTGATCCCTACACTAAGCCATTAACTACTTGAATTTTGGAACATGAATAATTTATTTCGTATTATTGCTTCGTATTGGATCTTATTTTCATTGGCCTCACGTAAGGCACAAAACTATTTAAGCAATTATTCAAGCAAAAATTTAATATCATGTAGTATAAGGTGAAGTACCGATTCAATAACTTGAAATCAAGTTTGTATAAACTTCTTTACACAATTGAATAACAGTTTAATGATTTGTACTTTTTAAGCAAATAGATCGATGTAACAATAATGTTTTGTTAAATGACTATAATCATTAAAATTTATACATATACAATTCGATTTTGCTGATCACCTATAATGTATAATGAATTTTACACGTTCCTTTTGGAAATACTGGCTTTGTTTTATTTACTTTTTTAAATTTTATTAATTTTTTTAGTATATATCTCTTTCATTGCCATTTTTATTAGTTATTTCTAATATAATATATTCTATTAGAAACCCAAGCCAATACTGGGTGCGCATCTGTCCTTAAACAATATTATTTATAAAAATACAATACTAAATATATGCTGTGGGAGTCTGAGAGCCAAAAACTATTCATTAGTGTTTACAAACCGATTGCCACAAAGTTAAAAAAATATTTTTTAAGGAAAATATATTTTTATTTCTTTGAACACCAAACAAAAGAAACAATATGTTCCTTACAACATTAGGATAAAATGTAATCTTAGAAAGAGAAGGAGCAATGTCATGCGATTTTCTGAAAGAATGTTCCATTATTATTGCTTCATTAACGAGCAGATGTATAAATTCTTAAAGCGAATTCTTAATTCGAAAAACGAATTCTTAAAGCGTGCATTCAGGTTTATAATTTTCATTTATTTTACGTCTTAACGAAGCATGAATTAATGATTTGAAACTACCATAACCATGATAAGTCTTTTCAATGAGATGTGATCGTTTTGAAAAATCACTTCACTGCACCTTCGAGATAGGTTAACCAGCCATTCAATCACTTTCCAATGGGAAATGGACAATTTTACCAAAATAACGATCCGGCACAATCCAGAGAGCTCTCAACCCCTTCCAAACACGTTCATTGCGAACTACTCACCGCTTCGTCGAGTAAACGAGACTTGACCCAACCGCGCAGCATCAGGAAAAACCGGACTCCAGTTTCCAGCATTTATTTACTCGTTTCTCAATTTGATCACCGGTTCACAGTCACCTGAAAATGAAAACAGAAACTATTGTTTCTCAAAACACATTCCTAAAAGCCCATGCGCATTTTATGAATAGTCTCTACCTA
This sequence comes from Teleogryllus occipitalis, assembly GCA_011170035.1. Lineage (NCBI taxonomy): Eukaryota > Metazoa > Arthropoda > Insecta > Orthoptera > Gryllidae > Teleogryllus > Teleogryllus occipitalis. The sequence continues at coordinate 26,542 of BLKR01010052.1, forward strand.
CAGATCACATTATCGGAATACACGCCCTGCCTTCGCATTTAAGAAGCACACAAACACCCCCAGTGAATGTCACAAAACGTCAATCGGTAACGTCTATTTTCTCTTTTATTTTCTCTTCTTTACGATAAGTAACCGTTTGGTTTCTGGGGCACCAACTCCAGAAAGATATTTCGAATCACTGAATTAATTTTAGTTTACCTTTTATACCGAAACACAAGACGTGTGGGCACTGTAAATGTCAAATTACTAGTTCCTGTTATCAACAAATAAAATGTAAATGTTTTTTAAAAACGTTACGAAAATATTTCTGTTCTCATGGACGCTTAAAGAATTAATCCTATTAATATTTCTTAGGGCTCTTTGAATTATTGAAATTTATCCTTGTAATTGTGTTTTCCATCCCTTATTAGTTGTATTTGCTAAATATTATTTATAATATGTTATACGATTATACTGATTGATTCATAATTAATATTGTCAGTGCCATTCGCAAAGCAAAACATAATTTAATCCTGTTACAAATATGGCTTCTGGCAGTTCCTCAGTACACATACCACAAATGACAATTTCATTCTATCTATATCTGGACATTAATTCAGTTCAACTAGTCAACATATTCCTGGTTAATTTTCTTTGAAGTACACATTATTAAAGAGTATTCTACTTTGTAATGTCGCACTTTCATAAGTTGTGATACAATTAAGCGTCCTTTATCGATCAATCGATAAGTCCATTTTAAAGATTTTTGATCCTGGTTAATCTCGCCCACACTTAGGATCTTCTCACATCGTTTTGACGATTACTTGAAAATTAGAGGTAATTCTTTGGAGAATTCTACACACGACTCTTCAGTTTCCGGGCTCTATCTCTGAAACCAGTGTTTGAGACAATTAAGAGCATGAACAGTCAGTGACATTAGGTTTACTTGAAACATAAATTTCAAGAAACAATAGTTACGACGTCTTCTCAGAAGATGGTGTTTTTAAAATTGCTTTCATGATATGTACCCCAAATGAGTACTCATATTTGAATACAGTTTTTTTAAGTTCGTAAAAGGGTTAAAGGAGAACTTTTTGAAACACGCATCGCAAGAACAATATACTGGTTGTTATGATTGGATTCAACATCAACCACTTTTAAACGGTTTATTCAATTAGCTGATCTCAGCAAAGCGGACGTATAGTACAATGTAAAACAAATATTATGGTAATGAATATGTCCTGAATTGAATTTATTAGCATATTGAGGTATTTAAGAAACTAATAGTACTTCCATAATTCTGAACCACAGTTCAACGCCAGAATGACGACTGCCACAACCTTCATTTTTATCACTCGAAAGTGTTTATAAAGATTTAGAGATGACTCACAATATTACGATTCATCTCTCTTAATCGCCTTTTTTCCTCAGTTTTCTGAGGATTGCTTATACTCCACATTGTTTACGAGGCAACTTGTCTGAAGCCTGATCCACAGCAGATTTTGACTTCCAATCAATCCCCTTCTTCCCGAACGCTACACGTCCGTCTTTAGCATCTTGGCGTTCACTCATCGCTCTCTCGGTCGCTGCCCATCTCCTGGTCTTCTACGCGCGTCTGGCAAAGCAGCGCATTTACACTGCCATCGGAGGCGTGGAAACCCCAGACTAATTTAAGCGTGTAAGTTAGGATTTTAACTAAAGTTAACAGTTAAATTATACAACTTGACTCGAGCCTGTTTACCTTTCAGCGGCGAAGGTCCAGCAAACAGTATAATAAGAGAGCCGGTTAGTAATTTTTTGAAACACATAAAGGTCTATCATAAATATGCTAATTTGATTCGTAAAGCGCGCATTGGTGGCAGCAGCGGCGCGTCTGGCGGGCGTTCTAAAACGTGGACGAAGGATGGCCGGTCGGAGCGGCGGGGCTGAGGGCGGTGAGGGACGGGATGGGGTGGGTGGGGCAGAGCGGGGTGGGGAAAGGTGGGGCGGAGCGGAGACCCGGAGCCCGCCGGCGGCCCTCCACGTCGGCCCCGCCCCCCCTCTCCCCGCCTTGCCCCGCCCACCCCGCCGGGTGGACAGGCGAAGGCGATATTTCTTAGATGAACAGCGTGCTACCGCCGCGCTCCCTCGAGCTGGCACGAGCGCCCGTCGCCCCGCTGCTCGCTACACGTCAGCGTTTATTTATTTACATATTTATTTATTTTTTCGGGTTCGGACGGCTTTGGACTACGTAACGCGGTGTCTCACTGGTACTGAGGCGTAGATACATTCTTCCCAATCATACGCGATGGGTGTTTGTGAATATTTCAGGGGAAACTGTTCTAGAGACGTCTCTCGTGATTACAGCTATACTTGTGTGAAGGTGATTTGTGAGATTTGAGAGGATAATTGTTTCCATAATGTTGTACAAGCGGAGATACCCATGCGGAAAGTGCTCTAGTCCTATGTGGTACCTTTTGAAAGAAAGTACGTAGGTCACATGTCCCTGTGCCTGACGGACGAAATAATTTCTTTTCTCACTCTTCACACAAGACACTGCATATTCATTAATACATCATTATAATATTACATTATTAATATTATGTAATGATTGAAAACGTAAGGCCGTTGCTCTTTTGATCGTCAAGTCGTTCAAGAGTCTGACCTCTCCTTCCATCATCTGCTATTCAGATTACACTCATTCGCCTTCATTAATTTTTATCTTCCGAAATTTAAAACGTTATGGCGTACTATTGTGGAGTCTGTCAACAGCCATGAGTGACGTTTCTTCATTTCATTACTCGTACTAAACCCTTGGAATATTATGCACTTGGGAACCATTTTAAAATTATTATATTTCATTATTTGACCTTTGTTTCATTATTCAAAACTTGAAGGATCCTTGTGAAACGATGTTCTAGAAAACATTTGCTTCTACGTAATTTTTAAGGAAAGTTTACCTATTTAAGTTAATTTTTCGTCTCTACAAAATAGAAGCTTAACGCCAAAATTTCGGTTGCACATTATCACAATTCTGTAACCTTGACCGAGTAGATGTAATTTTCTATTGATACAATCACTGCAGAATGTAAAAGAATATTTCAGTTCAGCTTCCTGTATTTTTTGATTTAACATGCCAAAATGGCTCTAATTTGAAATATATTATTCAATACAATTTTATATTAACATTGAATATAATACTATTAGAAGGATCTTGCATGTGAAATATGTCATTCTTTGAGGTCCTTTTGGGATTCAGTAATCCTTGTGATATCCATTTGGAGAAGTAATTGAAAACTCATCTAGTGGGTCTGGTGGACTTGATTTATCCTTAAAAAACTATGCAGACTACTTAATTTGCCGCACTCTAATAAGTACCAAATTTGTTTGTAAGCGTAGGCAAGAGAGAAGTACCTTACACCTTAATATCTTGGCCATATGATCTGTGTTCTGGTTTCCTTTCGCTTTCCACTGAAACACGAATTGTACAGCGACCATGAAGGGTAAAGGAGACAGGATGATATTAAGACATGAATGCGGTAAATGTATGAGTAATTTTTGCTTCCTTTTTATGTTATATATTTAAAAATTTCTTTAATAAACTGAAGAGGTGGACATACATTCTACGGAACGTTGTTATGGATAATAAAAGCGAATAGCACCTGGACTTTGATTTTCCTACTCACGTCCAAGGACGTGGTTCTCTATGGTTAATGCAGACTGATTTCATTTATATGAATTATCAAGCACTTTCGGGAACAACACTCTACAGCATCATCATCATTACTGCTATTATTATTATTATTATTATTATTATTATTATTATTATTATTATTATTATTATTATTATTATATTACATAGTGATGTAAAATATACATGTGATGTCTTTGTGCGCGCCCTGCGTGGTGTTGTTTTGTTTTATTTTCATTGTGCTAATGTGTCTTAGTGTAATTGTAATATAATGTATCGTTAAATGTACATTGCAATACTTTTTAGAAACCTACCACCGGATGATAAACCCTAAGTAGATAAAAAAAATCAATCAATGTACAAATCAATCTATCAATCAATCAATGAATCAATCAATTTATCAATCTATCAAACTATCAATCTATCAATCAATCAATATATCTATCAATATATCTATCAATCTATCAATCCATCTATCTATCAATCCATCTATCAATCATCTATCAATCCATCTATCAATCCGTCCATCAATCCGTCCATCAATCAATCTATATATCTATCAATCAATCAATCTATCGATCTATCTATCAATGTATCTACCATTCTCATAATTATGAACATAGCTGTTTTGATGGTTCCTGCTGGTACTACTGCCCAAAGGAAGACATTTTCTAGGTAGCGAGGGGCTGGTGTGGGTGGTGGTGGTGGTGGTGGTGGTGACGGGGAACGCGATGGCCGCGGGGGGCGGGGCAGGGCCCGGCCCCGGGCGCCGCCTAGGGGCGCGAGCAGCGTGTAGCGCGCGGGGCGTGCGACGTGGCGGGGCGCGGGCCGCGAGCGTGAGCGTGAGCGTGAGGTCGGAGGCGGGCGCGAGCATCTGGGCGTGGGCGACCGTGGGCGCGCACGAAGGAGGCGCGGGCGGCAGCCAGCGCGGCTACCGACGCGCCCTTCCCTTCGCGGCTACCGGTTTCGCGGTGACGCCCCTCCGCCCTCGCCCGCCCACCCACGCCCTTGACCCGCCGCGCTACACGCTTCTCTCCTCCGTGCAGCCCCTGCGCAGTGGGTCACGTGGCAAACACGAGATCCAAATTTCTGATTCCGAACCTCGTTACTGCATTCTGCTTTTTATCGTAACAACCCTGATGATATGTCTGCCTGTATGTACTGGCACAGCAGTCTCTGACGGGGCCAAGGCCTATCAGCAGCGTCTTGGCCTGGCGGCCATGGGCTAAGGGGGTACGTGCGGTTAGCACATTGTCATTCCTACGCTGTAATCTGGTCTTCTCAACCTGAGAATCGTCGCACAGGAACAAGAACTGGGTCATTACGAGCAAAGCGCATTGTAATCTGTCCCGGGACACTATAATCGAACCCAGTGACCCGTCCTGGAAAGTGAGCACGGTGACCAATGAGCTACCCGTGGGAGAACGTTCATGATCACCGGGATTTAGAGAGATAATTTTCAGTCCTATTTGCATCTCAATTTTTAAAAGTTTAAAGTGCGGTTAGCAATTGAAGCAACTCGTCACAATTGAAGAGCCTATTTCCTGAAAGCCATATCTCCATGAAATACAATTTTTCAAAAAGGGATTGTTGCATAGGATTCATAGGTTTCCGAATATCGTTCAAAAACGAGAAAAAATGTGAATACACTATCTGGTAACGTAATGCTAAAGCGTCTTAACAATTGTGTACAGCAAACCCCATGAGAAAGCAGGAGGATTTTTGCTTTTAGTGCAAAATTTTCGGAAACAAATTGAGGTGGTGTTGTTAGAAAATATACCTTTATCTATTTCTTGTCGCGCAGCGAGGAGGTAGTGTCAAGTTCTCTAACTACTTAATGTCTTATTTTGGCAAGTTCTTAACCGGCGAGTTTCGAATGGCTCGGTCCTATGCAGCACTGGTTGAGAATTTGAAGGTCAAAATTTCTTCGCAATTTCCACGTTTAAATTGTGTTCATGATACAAGAGAAGCCTTAGTTTCTTATTCGTACTTTTGTGTTTCATCTTAATAGAAATATGAGAATATTTGAAGTAATCACTGAATTCAATTCGTAATATATCTATATAATTCGTATTATATAAAAAAATGATCATGATAATGCAATAGTAAGTAATTTGGAAGGTAATAGATGTATACTAATATTGTATTTTATTTTTAATTAACGATGTGGTGATACTGCATTATATTTACTGCCAAGCAACAAGTAAAGAGAATATTTTTGGAGAAGACGGATTTCGCGATCGTCCTTAGTTCACATTGTCCTGATAATCTTGAGTTACAACAAATTCAGCTGTGTTTAGCATTGGATGTTTTACAATATAAAATCAATAACTACCGAATTAAAAACGGTAAAATTTTAAAATGCAAATTATACTCGGAATATGTAATACAAAAAGAGAATAAATGTTATCACAAAAATAATGGGAATATTCCTATAACAAATAACGATTCAGGTAAAACGAACATATTTCAATTAAATTTGCTTTATCAAGCATTAAAATAACAATAACCAGCATCAAACAGATCGTATTTCAGATTGTGGAGAATTATGAATTAAAATAGAGAAATATTATCGTATTTATTTTATCTAATAAATACGTCCGAGAAATTAGATGATTATGATTATTATTATTACTTTATGATTAGTTTCTCCGTTCCGGTTTAATGTATTACTTACTTTTCTACCTCAAAAGTTGGTTAACTTCTCTCGAAATTCCCTTGAACGTTGCAAATGGTCACTGGCGCCTGAAAACGTCAACCTCTCGAGAATCCTATTTTGATCTTAGTGCTTAGAGATTGCTTCTGGAGTACACTAGACTGTAGGGATGATTCCGATTGTTAGGGATACATTTTATTCGCTTCTATCTGAAAAATCCGTTACAGTTTTGAGTGTATTTGGATACGTATAAAAATATGTATTGATGAATAGTACCGAAACACTGTGAATATTCAACATTTTTATAAAAATTGTGAGAGCCAAATGACCTACATCAAAGAAAACAAGACGGACTTCACAAAAATGAAAACTTTTCAGTATTTTTCCCACCCAGATATCTCCCAACGGCGGTTCCGCTCCAGCCCATACAGAACTAATACTGTTCTCTAAGATCGATTTTTTAAATTGGTTATTTAAGGCCGCATCAACATTTAGGTCATTAGTGACCACTATTGCTGTTACGATATGATAACTATGAGGATATGGTGATAAGGGGTGAAAGGTCGAACACAAATACAACCATGCCCGAGGCGGGACTCGAACCCGCGACCAAAACTACGACACTATTGCCTTGGCGATCTCGGCCACTGGGCCGACAAGGTCGATATTGTTCTCTCCAGATTTGTGATAGATTAGTGCATGTAAGTGCAAGTGTATCTAAGAGAAGAGGATAGGTCAAGGAAGAGGAATGAAAGATCGCGCGCGGTACGTGGCCTTTTTTGTAGGGTTCTTTTCGGCATTCACCTGGTGTGAACGAAAAACACTGAACAAAGCAACCAGCAGCTATAATTCTCCTGCTGATAGCGGTTGGATTCGACAAAGCTATCTAGCTAATGTCAAAAATCCTGCCACCGTCGGGACTCGAACCTGAGGACTTCCCGGCCAGAAGTACTGCAGTGATATTAATCGATTCCTCGAGTCACCTAAGGCGGTACATTTGATGGTAATGCCAATCAAAATAACGTTAGTTAAAAAGGAGAAGGTAGAAGAGCAGGAGGAAATGAGAAATAGGAAGTCACTTGAAACGTTGCCTCAAGTTTCCATTCACCGTGGTCTCCTCTTGGAGCCCTTTCACAAAGCGCGCCGAAAGATCGCTCAGGGCATCAACGGATGTCACTGCAGTGCCTCTGACCGGAAGGTCCAAGGTTCGAGTCCTGACGGCGGCAGGATTTTCGACACTAGCTTTTCAGCTAGGTCGAATTCAGTCGCTGTCTGGAGGAGAATTCTAGCGGCCGGCTGCTCTGATCGGTAGTTTTCCGTCGTTTCTCCGATCAACACCAGGCGAATGCCGGGGCAGTACCCTAACAAACGGACCGCGCGCGATCTTTCCTTCCTCTCCCTTGTGCTATCCTCTTCCCTTACACACACACACATTCACAATTACACTAACATGCACTACACTACCACATATTCCAGGGGCACCGTCGGAAGTTTAGAGCTTGTCCCGGCTGGGGCGGTGCCCCGCTGGTGGGAGAGTCCTGGTTAGGGGGAAACCCCGATAGCCGACGGTAGGTCGGTGCGGGATCTCGCCATTCAGCGTGGGAAGATCACCGCCATTTCCGAGGAAAAACATGCACTACACTTACGGGACAAATGATCAGAGCTGCGTCCGCAATCACCAACCAACCAACTCACCAGCAGCTCGTTCACCCTCTCGGCTGCGCTTGGCGGAAGAGATGTTTCACCGCGCTCAGATCGTGCGCAGCTGCGCGCAGTTCCTGCCGCGCGCCCGTCGCCTGGCCCGCCTTGCGCTGCGTTCGCCGGCCGTGCGCCATTTGTTGCCCGCGCACTCTCGTTTGCGAATTAAGTGCGCCGCTCGTGCCGCGCGCAAGCGGTGATTTTTCAGCCTTAAATATGGCCGCGCGGAGAAACGCTAGGATTCAATTACCTGCATTTGCCCTCCGCGAGGGCTCTCTATTTCTGCGAGGAAATGATTTCCACGCTGCTTTGGGGGCTTCCTCTCTGTGCCAACTTCATTTCTCGATTCCAAACCTGACCGGTACCTGACAGATCACAATAATTATTATTTCATTAATGAGCATCGTTATTTTAAAATTCTTATTCCTGCTGTGAATAAATACTACCTTGTAAATCGTCACGGTGTAGGATCAATGAAAATGAGACCAATGAATATTATTAAGCAAACATTTCTACTATCAGACAAAATATTAGAAAAACATTCTCATACTGCAAAAACGTCTCATGTTGCACAAAGTGGCTCCTTCAGTTGCTTTAATTTTTTATGGAAAAATTTCATTACAAAAGTCTATCTTCAATATTATCAATCAATCAAATTCAATATTATCTTCAATATATTCAAATCTTCTTTTGTCAAAAAAACCAAAATTTGTTATCTTAACAATTTCAAAGTTTATAATAAAAATCTGTTCATAAGCGTACTTTGCGCTATTGGAGAAGAATATGAAAACAATTATCCGTTTTTTTAGAAAAAGTTTGAAAATATTTTGAGGCTTCTTGTAAAGTATACTCAGATTTTAAAAATTCATTTGCAAATTCGAGGAGTCGCGACAAAAACCAAATCGATCGATCACTTAAGATCCTATGTACAGTTTAGTAGCTAATGTTTTCACAGACTGACGGAAGACGGACTGACAGGCTTTTGAAAAACAACAAATAAAACAACACTTTTCGGCCCAGAATGAGACTACTAAGCATATTCCGTTAAACCTTTGAGATTTTGTCCAGAACAACTATACTTTCTCTATTCTATGTACGCGAGAAAGAATAAATAAATAATTATAGAAAAATAAAGGAAAAAGAGAAGCCTACATTACCATCTGTAAAAATATGGAAATTAGATTATCTCTGCTTCATTATAAGGAATCTAACAGGAAGAGGTGATTTTCAAGAAAACAATGAATTGTTTCGTTTAGAGGTTTTTATTTATCACTTTATAAATTTAATATTTACTAGTTAAATATATAGATATACGTACTCTGCAATGAACAGTAAAATTCGAATTATGAAATAAAAATGAAAATGCTTTCAAAACGTTTCAGTAAGATACCTATAATTTACCTTTTCTGTATTCTACATTAAAGATCATCATGAACGCACTGCATACAAGCACACGTGGTAGAATAACTAGTTTTTCTCCACCTCGATCCATTACGTTACAGAACTGTGTACACGACCGAAGCAAAACACTCACAAAGCTGGAATAATCCATCAGAGTCGTCGCAGGTGCTTCGGCTTAGCAGGCGTTGATCAGTCAGATGTTTGAGACATTACCTCGGTTACTCCAGGCAAAGGCAGGTGTAGATCCTTTGTAGGCTCCTTGTCAATTGCTCTGTTTTCCAAGCACAGCTCGTATCCAAACACAAAGCGTGAGCAACACTACCAAAGATGACGCCTGTGCACTCATAAGTACAGATAGCATCTACACAAAAGCACATAGCTCTAGCCGAAGCTCGGGAGACGTAATCAGCGCCACAGCTCTTCTCGGAGCAAAACCTCGTGACCGGTCATCGGCCTACTTGTGTCGTTTCGGTTCGGGACGCAGCCGACACGTTCACGTACTCGACCGCGCTGGGATTGGGAAGGTGCCCTCCTATTCTTCTCGCGTCTTGTCTTGATGTCACTACAGTGCCTCTGACCGGGAGGTTCTGGGTTCGAGCCCCGAAGTCAGCTAGGTCGAATTCATTCGCTTTCTGTCCGGCTTCTCTGATCGGTCGTTTTCCGTCATTTGTCCGATCAGCACCAGCCGAATGTCGGAGCAGTACCATAACAAACGGGCCACGGACCGTGTTTTCTCCGATCGATACCAGGAGAATGCCGGAGCAGTAGACTACCAAACGGGTCATGGACGCGCGCGATATTTCTGTCCTCTTCCTTGTTCTATCCTCACCCTTTACACACACTTATACTAACATGCACTACATTACCACACATGACCGAAGACTGGCCAGGAGCTTAGAGCTGGTCACGGCTGGGGCGGTGCCCCGCTGGTGGGTGATATCTAGTTGGGGTAAAACTCCGCTGGACGGTAGGTCGTCGCCGGAACTCGCCATCCAGCGAGGGAAGATCATCACGTCCCTGGGGGAACATGCATGACACTTACGGGACTAATATCCTTAGCTGACGCGCCCGGGATCACTAATAATCAATCAATCCTCGGAGCAAAACCTCGTGTCCGGTCAATCGGCCTACTTGCGTCGTCTACGGTGCGGAGAGACCTGGGAGGGCGCCCTCCTATTCTTCTCGCTCTCGTCCGTGGCCGGTGCCTTGCGTCTCCTCGTCCCTGCCTCCTCTGCTCGTCCCCCGCTCCGCTCCGCCCCCCCGCCCCCCCCCCCCACCCCGACGTCGTCGCCCGCGGGCAAGCGGCCGGGCACGGCAATGATTTTGCAGCAGGGCCCCCGGGCTTTCTTCGAAGTGGAACAAAGGCCGAAGGTTCCTCGACAGCACTCGATTACCCTGGGGTGGCCGGATAAACCTATTGATCTGCATCGAGGTGAGGTTCGGTCGGTCATTACGCGCCTGCCCGCCGCCCCGCGTCCCGCGACCGCCTCCGAGTCCCTGCGGCCCGAACTGGCCCCGACACGCCCCCATGCCCCTCCGCACCGCCCTCCCACGCCTCCTCACGCCCCGACCGGCCTCTGCCGACCCGCCTGCCCCAAACGGCGCGCCCCGCTCCGACACGTCCCGGCTCTTCCTACCGCCTCTGATCATCGTCACACCACTTCCGTCATCGCCCTCTCAGGAAGACTCAACGCCGGGTCTGACCTGCACGTTTCACAGGTAACGTTCATTACGTTCTTTCAAACTGTCACGAAGTTTGAAGACCCGTGGAATTCTGCAACAACTAGCGATGTCACCACATTTTCTAGTTAGCTCGATGTATACACCTCGACCACTACAGCTCGTCGTGTGCAGCTCGTCGTGTGCAGCTTGCCCGATTTATTGATGGCCTCTTTAATTTTCACAGAGACGGTCATCAACGCCGCTTCTTGATATTTCACGTATATATATCACCCCCTATGCAAGAGGGCCAGGTCTCCGAAAAATGAACAAATGAGATTCACCTATTGTTAGATTTCTCGTTTTCCATTACGTATTGATATCACAACAATTCCATTTTATTAGTTTCATAAATAACCAAGTAATAGCAATTCAATTTAAATTCATTCCTGTTTTTAAATGCCCTCGAGAAAACTTCGAAGGCTCCTACCAAGGAAATGAGTGATTTTGGAGTTGTGTCTCTGTTGCGTGGGAGAGCGATATTCACTCTGTTCTCCTCAACTTTATCCGTACACTACTTTCAAGCATCGCAACATCGTTCCTCTAAAACGTCTCGTTGTGAAGTTTCAAGACAATTCGAACACTTTCCGCCCTGTTCCAAATTTGTTTCAGGCGATGACCCCCAATTCTTTCTTATACACCCACGAACTTATCGAATCAACTCCAAATTAGTCTATTATCCCTAATCACCTACAATCAATTTCCAGCCCATTCTTTACTTGCCGTTATGAGGCATAATTTCAAGGCAGCTTCTTACTTTATCTGCATCATGAGGGCTTCATTCACAATACTTCTAGCTAATCTCGACTCTTTCACCATTTCGTTCCTGCTTTGCAAACAGACCAAATTCAAGTTTTTGTAGGTTGCATTGTTTTGGTTCATATGTCATTGCCATCTTACCCCGTGTCTCCACTCATTTCACTCCATGAATAAACCGGATATTTTGATTTTTGAGTACTTTACCTTAAGCCTAAAAAAAAATTTCAATTTTTTGGGGGAATCTATAATATTAAAGATAAAGTATATTTTCCTTTATGAAATCTTTTCCTTTAAAGGAATATTGAAATAAGGTCGTTCAATTTTTGAAGATATGAGTAGTTTTCGCGTAATTTTTGCGAAATATAGGCAATTTTAATTTTTAAACATTTTTCTTTAGAACGTCAACAATTTTCTTCTTTAAAGTTTCCCTCGTATATATTTACGGGACAGTAAAAATATGACGCTAGTCAATTTTCGTCGAACTCCGGCAATGGAAAATTGCAGAGTTAACATTTAAAAACTGCAGAATTCAAGAGTTTTTTTGCCTTAGACTAAGTCGTTTCAAAATATAACTCTTTGAAAAGATTCACAGTACAGTTGTTATTGAAAAAACGCGTATTTCCCGTAATTTGGGATTTGAAATTTATGCAATTTATAAAAAAAATAAAAACCGCATCAATTTTTTTTCATTTTTTCCACGGGTAAAAGAACGGTTAAATGAATGGCTCATGCATCTAAATTTTCGAAAATTACAAATTTAGGAATAATATGAGAAAGTATATGACATTGTAGCGCCACTAGTTCACAGTCTCTCTGATTCTCATTTCCCTCTTTCGAATCTAAAATTATACATTTATGTTTATCAAATATTTCGAGACAATTTAATTACTCAGGCTCGTTTTCCTTATTTTCTGTAATATTTGTATCAATAAAATTTGCAACTATTTGTATCAACATTTCAGTTCTCCAGACCGCTCATTTAACCGTCGTTCCGGTAAATGACCTCCTGTCTTGTCAAAAAACGTTATACCGCCAGCCCACCCGCTTGTCCTGAAACATTGGTCCGTCAGCCCATCGCCTCTTCGCCGATGTCCATGACTAGGGGCAATTCTCGGTCACCAGCTGTTCCGTGGCTGCAACGCGGCATCTGCAGAATGATTCCACACCCTGCGGGAGAATCACTGCTGCGCATGAGCAATCTAAGCCGTCAGGTTTAATTCACTTGTCGAGTAATTTAGTTTAAAAAAAGGACCTATGAAAGTCTCAACTGAATTGTAGCAATTTATTATTGCGAACGTTACTCTGTAACAGCTGGTATGTCAACTGACGCGTTGTGAAGCTGCACCGGATAACGTCGAACTTGTGATGTATGACACGCCGAATTCTGTGTCGGTCAAGTAAAAATAGCACAATTAGAGCGACCTCATTGTCGCAAAATCAAATAAGTCACACGAAAGCAAGAATGATGAATGTAAGTGGCTATATAGGAAGTAAGGCAATTTTAAGAGAACGTAAAGTCGCAAAAAGCTTCGTAATTTTAATATTCAATTAACATTCTAGTGACCATGGCGAGATCCTTATGTACTATTTTAAAGAGAGAAGGAACAAATTACAATACGATATTTGGTTCCTTACTTCATGGGTATTTCCACACGCTTTTTCTTACTGTATGTCACAATGATTGCCTGTTGAATTTGAACACCGATATGGGACACTGGAATCGCTCATCCAAATTTTCCAATTTGTAAATTTAAAAATTCCTCTGTGGTAATTCGTGTGATTTATTGTCGCAAATTTCAACACTGAAGAACAAGTCGCGACGATGGAAGAAATTTTGTGTATAAAATGAACTTCTTCTTGTACAATGTAATCCTGTAAATGGTCCATAAAAACAGCTATTACATGACGCTGTAATTCATTTTATGTAGTCACATAAGGTTCCTCGTCGCATATATATGTATCACTTGATTTTTGATCAGTCCCACGTGTTGACAATTAGACATCCCGAATTCATTTAGTTGCTGGCAGCAAAAATTAGTTTCTCAAACACTACGTAGTTAATCCGTTATTTTTATATCAAGCTTGATGATAAGACAATGATTAATTATTTCGTGTTTCCGGGCGCGACAACTCATACAGCCGTTAGTCCCATCCATGTAGTGTATGTTTTATGGGATGTGGCGGTGATTTCCTCATTGGATGGTGGGATCCGGTGCCGACCTACACATCGGCTTGCAGTGATTTCCTTAGCCGTGTATCGTCCCCAACGGGGCGTCGCCCTAAACGTATTCCCGGCTGGTCTTCCGAAATGTGGGGTTGGGTAGTACATGTTAAGGTGTTTGTAAGTAAAGGATGGGTGTAAGACAAGGAGAAATAATGTAAGTTCGCGCACGGTCCTTGATCCGTTTTTTAAAGTACTGTTACGGTATTCACCTGACATTCTGGCAGCCGGCCGCTAGAATTCTCATCCTGACAGCGGCTGAAATTGAACTGCCTATCGGCCAGTGTCGACAATCCTGCCACTGTCGGGTATCAAACCCTAAGTCCTCTCGAACAGAGGCACTGCAGTGACATCATTTGATGCCCTGAGCCACCTAAGCCGGTTTGATGACGAGACATTTCTCCTCTTCACTTCTACACAAACAATGACAACTCGATCCGGGCTGTCTGCCAACAACAACTCTGCATCGACCCGATCTTTCGTGTCGAACGCGAGCCGGCGACCGCTGCCCTGCAAATTATTTACCGGTTACGGGAGCGCCGCACAAAAATAGCACCCCACGCAGTTTTATTCGGATTACGGCCTGTCCCGCCCTGGGGGCAGGTCGAGTGGCGGGTGACGCGGGGAGGCGCGGGGCAGCGCGGGGCAGCGGGGAGCGGCGGGTGGGCTAGAGTGAGGACGAGGGAGAGGGCAAGGGCGAGGACGGACGCGCGCGGTCATGTTTGCCGGGGGAATTGGTCCCCAGTGGTGCTCGCATCCCCACCCCGCGCCCCGCCCCCGCCCGCTCTCGTTCGGCCACCGCCGGCTTCCCCTACCAGTCGCGCCGACCACACGCCAACCGTACAATCATAATTATATTTGAATTTTTAGTACCGTGCATCAATTTCGCTGAGCAAACAAATTGTTTTCGATAATGTTTGTTCAGTTATACCGCGCTAAATAACGCCAAAATATTACCCGATACGCAAAGACTGATTCGGAGGGCCGTATTGGCCAGCTGGGATGAAATGTGTACGGTTCATCAATACTATGGGTAATGACAGCGGGATTCACCTTAAACTAGACGCCGGCCGGCCGTGTGGGCAAACACAGGCTGTTAATGAAATTCAATTTAGCTTTGCGACGCATTGTGGGCGGCACAAAACGCGGGGGTGTGGCGCCGGGCGCGGGTGGGTCTCGTTGGGGCGAGGGGAAAGAGGGGGCGGGGCGGGTCCAGGTGCAGTGCGGGAAACCGGAACAGCATCTGGTGGCCGCGTTTACACAGCGGTGACGCGCGGCGGAGCGCGGCGGGGCGCGGGGCGAGAGCGGGCGCAGCCGGCGGGGGCGAGCGAGGACGGCGCGGACGGCGGGATGCGTTGCGGCCGGCCCGCCGGCTCCTCCGGAAATGGCGGAATCATGTACGCGGTTCGCTCGAGAAAATTCGAGCCCGTGGTGGTGGGAGTGGCCACGCTGGCGGTGGTGGTGGTGGTGCCGGGTGGGGCCGGACAGGACAGCGAAGGGAACGGCTCGGCAGGCCCGAGCGAGCGAGCCCGCGCGCACGCCGAGGACGGCGTGGAACACGAGAGGACGCGAGGACGCGGCGCTGTGAGGGTGTGAGGGCGCGTCCGCCCGGAGGCCGCGAGAGGAGAAGGTGCAGTAGCAGCAGGAAGACAGCCGGCGGCGAGGAGGGCCCCGACGCGACAAACCCGGGCCGTGGCGAGCCGAGCCGAGCCGTGGCGTGGCGTGGCCCCTTGGCGGCGCGCGCGTGCGTGTGTGCGTGCGTGCGTGCTCGCGCGCCCGTGCGTTGAGGTGTGTGGAGGCGGGGGCGGCGGGCGTGCGCGTGTGTGCGCGAGGGCGAGAGGCAGATTGGCGCGCTGCGGGCGCGAAGGCGGTGGGGGTGGCGGAGTGGGGCGGGCGGGAGGGGAGGGGAGGGGAGGAGCGGTGCACGGACGACGCGGACGGTGTGGGGCGTGGCGTGTTGCAAGTGGTTTCGAATAGACGACGATGTCACCAACGGAGCAACATGACAGTGAGCCACGGGTTGTTCTACCCTACTGCTATCCACAACACAATATAACTTGTTTTACGTTATCTCCTCAATCAATAATCAGCATTGAGATTAACTTTTGTAAATAATTCAATGTGCGAAATGTACGCGCTTTTCCAAAGCCCAAGTAACGAGCATAATTTTTCAACACATAAAGTCATTCAATGTTTAAAAATATTTCAATGTACTACTTTCATAGAAATTGAGTCCAGAATCCCTCCGGAAACGAACTGACATTTTACATTTTAAGTAATTGTCTGTGCTCAATGGGCAGAAACGATGACACGTTATCTATATTGAAAATATTATATTTTCCTGTCATTTTTCTTTCTTTTTTAAACAATTCCCGTTTTATTCATTTAAGCCACCTTCATCTACTTTCGTTTTCTCAAATTGCTTTTCGATAGAAGCCTCCATAATACATCAAATAGATCACTCAGAGACAGCTTCAACATGAAACTCAACGAGTCACATTACAATCTAGAGTGTGGTTCCGCACGACGCCCTTTCATGTGACTTCAGGAGTTGATTCGTAAGTAAACACATAAATATGGTGCGGTTGTTGGTCCCGTTAGTGTAGTGAAAGTTTTCTATTCAGAGATCTGACAGTGTTCCTCAGATTCCCACTGGATAGTGACATCTCGCACCGACCTACACGGCTTGCGGAAGTTTTCCTCTCCAGGTATCTTCCCAGCGGAACGTTGCCCCAGCCGGGTTAAATTCTAAGCTGCCGTCATGTGTGGTAGTGCCACGTGTAAGGGGAGAGGATTGGAGAAAGAAAAAGAAAGAAATATCGCGCGCGATTATTGGCCCGTTTGATAGGTTTCTGATCAGTCATTTGTCGGTGAAACCATGGACATTGATTTCGTGCAGTCTGCCGCTAGAATTCTCTTACAGTAATAAGCTCGGTTCGACCTAGCTATGTGGTATAGCTGGTATCGAAAATCCACCACCCGTTGAATCTTTAACCCTATTACCTCCAGATCAGAATCATGGCAATGCTGGACTCCGGATTAAAAACAACAGTCCGTTTTGGACCTACGACCTACAAGTGAACGCAATAACGGTGAAAGGGCGAAAACACTGAGAAATCCCAAAGACTTCCATGGACATTATAGCCCAAAGACTATCTTGGAAAATACGGTAAAACCTCAGAAGGGCCTAAATGCTACCTCGGAAACGGGATGTGAGAACCGGCGACATCCCGTATGAAGTGGTGTACTGCGGAGGGCGTGGCATCAGAGTGCCTCAGTAAGTCCCTCCGGCGTCAAAGGGGGGAGCAATCCCATGGGAATTAGCAGTTATCTACCAATAAATGGATTGTACGATGATGGCCGGGTCGAGGTTCGTAAATACACGGGGAAAGGTGAAAGGTAAATAAAAAAAAGTAAATTAAAAATAATGAAAACACCCTGAGGTGGCAGGCGAGCGCTCCGGCCACAGCGCCACAGGTCGACCCTTCGCCCGTCTCCTGCCCCCCCCATCCCGGAGTTACTTTCTCCTTGGCGCGTTTCCCCGGCGCCAGTCTCCCGGCCGGACGCCCCCGGGGGCGGCAATGCCGGCGGCGGCGGCCGCGGCGGCAGCAGAGGCGGAGGTGGTGGCGGCGGCGGCGGAGGCGGAGGTGATGTCGGTGGCGGCGGCGGCGGAGGCGGCCGCCGCCGCGCCTCTCACCCACGACTGCCGTCGATCTCCCCGCCCCCGCCCCCGCCTGTGCCCGCCGCTCGCCGCCGCCCGCGCTTGCCCCGGGCGCTGCCCGCGCCGACCCGCAACGCCTTCCTTGATTTCCAATTGAATTTCGACCGGCAGACATTGCCTTCTCATGCGATGGCGGCGGTGGCGGCGCGCCTGCTCCCAGTCGCACGATTCGTCCAAGTCGGGCCGGCAGTCGGCTCAGGTGCTCTTCGTCCAACGAAGCAAAGAACCTCCAGCAGAACCGGGCAGTTCCGTAACGGAAACAGAATTCTGATTTACAATTTTACTATAAACATTCTTGGATAGACTGCTCGACTGATTGGTATTTTCTGTCGCATCAACTACTATGATCAGTAGTGCCGTACATGTGCCGTATATCTCGATGTAAATGTAGTTTCTCACCCCTCTAGATAGCGAGATTTGGTGTCGGGGCCGACGTACGCGTCGGCTTGCGAAGTTTCCCCACCACGTATTTCCCCCGACGAGGCACTGGCGCATTTGGGATTACCATTAAGCGCCCTCCCGATGTGTGTGGTCATGTTCTGCATGTAAGTGTAACTTAAGGGAAGGGGCGAGGACAAGGATGAAGGAGAAAATATCCCGCGCTGTACGTGGCCCGTTTTCTAGGTACTGCTCGCGCACTCGTCTTGTTCTGACATGGGAAACCACGAAAACAGAGCAGCTAGCCGCTGGAATTCTCCTCCAGACGGTGGATGAAATCGATCCAGTTATTTAGCTAGTGCCGAAAATTCGCTCATCGTTGATTTGTTGCCATTTCAACGACTCTGACCGGGAGATTCTAGGGTTACTCCAACCCTAGGACCTCCCGGTCAGAGTCGTTGAAATGGCAACAGTTGTTGGCAAGAGGTATCTCAGACAGTACATTCCTGGAAGTATACTACTTACAAAATCAGGCGACTTTTGGCTGTCCGGGAGTTGCCGATTCTTGTTCACAGTTGCCAACTTTCACCGTCATTATGCGATCTTCCTAAGAGCGAAATGCGCAGAGATGGACTGCACAAAGGTTTATGTTGGATGATGTCCCGCCCTCTCCATCCGGCTATGAAATGGTAACGTTGGCAACAGTGCCTAAGGACGCGGCGTCTGCCAAGCAGACCAGAATGTAATCACTCGGGCCGCGGAAGGCTATTTTCAACAAGTCTACCTCGAAGGTACCGTGGTCCAGAGTGAGTCTGAATACACGAACCCGAAACCCACGAAGTCGAGTTCTACACACGGCAAAAGTGTTTTCATCGTGTTGTCCGATTGGCTTTTCAACGCACTGAACACCATTCCATGCATAATCAGTTATCTATCATTATTCACCCCAGGTGATCACCCTAATTTTCTTTACAGTATGGGAGATATAAACAAACACCTCTAACACCTCACCTGCCCAGCAAAGGAGAGGACATTACGCAGAAGTCATCTCTCACACCTGCTATAAGAATAAGGCATTTATCGTATTGCGTACTATTCACAAAGCTAACGCATTTCGCGTTCAACTGTTTCTTGTTTGTATTTTCTTGTTCAAAGCTTTTATTTATCGCTAGCACTATGACTTTCACGTATTAATTAACTAATTAATTAGTATTTCCTACAATGTCCCATTCAATTTCATTGAAAATATCTCTTATTTTCCACCCAAGTATTAAATCACAGGAATGTGTTTGCACCTGAACATTTCGTCATGCCTTTCCATTGTAATAAACTTCACACCGGCGTCGCATTAATCAGAAGACATGATTATTCATTTTCCGTAGCCATCATATTTGATTAATTTGGTGTTACAGCTGTCCGTGTAATAACGGTCGTGAAGATAATAATTATAATAACGGACATCCACTTACTAGTGACGAGGGCAAGACTACAGTTAACACGGCGAGTGAACTCTTGAGCTTGAGAGGCGAATGTACACAACGCCATTAGATCGAGGACCTTGGAAGAGGCTACACACGTGTTGCTTGTCTGTCGGAGTTGCAGTTTCATTTCGGAACTCCATTAGATGACTACCAGGAAGCCTTTGAGTAGATCTGAATTGATTGGATCATTTTTATGTTTCCGAAGAGGTTTTGCATAGATTCTTTTCAACGAGACGTTAGAGTCTTAAATACATTATGTAATAATGAATGATGTCAATTTTCACAGCATTTAAATTTCATTGCCCTACTTTTACTACACTGGACATTGTTAGATATACCTGATTTCTTCTGATAATATACAGAGCCAAATTTTTCTATTCACCAATTACATTTTCTCTAACTAATTAACTACCTCTTAAGAAAGTGTAAATCAACAATATTTGATATTATTTTCCTATTGTGAGCATTTTAATTCAATATGATTATTAAGGGTTATTCCCAATCTGTAACGTATTTCAATATATTTCTCAGTATTTCTTTCAAGTTATTCTTAAAATGAAATCGTATCATCTTTACAACCAATAATTGAATGCGTCGGGAGAACGTAGTGCTAACCAATGTCTATAATTTTTGTCAGCCAAAGGGAAAACAAAGATTTAGTACAATGAGACAAATCTTATTTTCTACCTTCACTTTTGGTGGCTGCCTACACACATACTGTAGTTCTATAAACACTTTTGTTGAGCTGTTGAGGTGATTTCTTGCATAATGCTTGTTTTAAGTGACATTCTAAAACCTTTGGTTTGGATTTATGAAATGACGGTTAGCACTATCTTCTGCTAACCCCTTCATTTAAGAAAAGTTTTGACAATTCATTGTGAAGCGTTTTGTAGCAATGTAGTGATAAAATATATTTATTTCACGTCATTTATTAGATTATGTCGCGATATTAATTATAATCCTAAGATCTACACAATAAATTCCTACCCTAAATCAGAGTTTTTGAGCACACATTCTTCTCAAAATCAAATGTTACAAAATTGTACAAAATCAGATATTAAAAAAAATGAAACAAAATTTTAAAAACATGTCCCTTAGATAAAGTTACAAATAACGTTTGAATACGACGGTTTCAAACATAGAACAAATAACAAGGTATGTCCATAAATATCGTGAGAGAATTTCTTTTGTCTAGATGTATTACCATTTAGGATTGTTAGATGTGTTGAGTGTGTTTTGTGTCGTGACCGTATTCGCTCATATGTTCAACTTCAACTTCTTGCATAGAATTTGTAGCTTCATAAATGAAGGACATATTATAGCCGGGAGGTGGTGGTGTTCCTTCCCTCTATAACATGAGATCCGGCGCCGATTTACACCTCGACTTGCGGAGCCTGCCTCCTTCTAGTACTTCCCCAGTGGAGCACCACAGTCCACCGTCCCAGCCGGAAAATGTCGAAGCTTCAGACACCCAATATACTCAGAAGAAAGTTCATATAAGTAAGTGTATGGGAGTCTGTAAGGGGTGAGGAGGGGACAAGGATGATGAAAGAAAGATCGCGTGCGCACAGTGACCTGTATGTTAGAATACTGCTCGGGCATCGTCTGTTATTGATCGGAGAACCCACAGATATCTACTGATCAGAGCAGCCAGCCGTTAGAATTCTCCTCCACGCAGCGGCTGAAGATAGTGTCGAAAATGGCAACGGATGTTGTTACTGAGCCATTTCATAGTGCCAAGATTTTGAAGTTCCATTGTTTTTCTGTTGAAGGGTTCGAGCTACCAAGGTTCGATTAGTTTTCTGTAAAGGGTTCAAATTAAGAAGGTTGCATCAATTTTCTGCAAAGTGTTCGAAGTTCGTAGGTTGCATCATTTTTCTGCAGAGTTCGAGCTACGGCGGTTCGATTATTCCTCAAATGTTGCGCGGTGTTCACCTCAGTGGCAAATTCTCCTATACATCGCGTATACCGCCGGTATACCTGGTAATTCGAAGTGAATAAGAAATATTTCATAAGTTTGGTAATCCTCTTTAAAGTTATTGAGATTTTGAAAGATTTAAAACAGATGCGAAAAAAACTGTTTCACTACCGAGAGCCAGTCTTCCGCACCCGAAAACGCGATGAACTGCGGTAGAGTGAGAAGTTTCAAACAGTTCTTAATGCTGCCCAGAGAAGTCGCTAGCGCATGCAAAGACATCGCATGCCAGCCGCGATAACCTAGGGCTCTTCATGTTTCAAGGACGGGGAGAGGGGAGGATGCGTGTCTTGACGGTCGGTAGGCACCGCAAAATATTGCGGTGAACAGTCCTTGTCTGATCGTTCGTAAGTTACGCATCTCTCAAGTTTTTGTGAAAATGAAGTGTGTGAATGATCCAAAAGTTAGTGGTTTGTGTAATCTTCTTATAGAATAATAATTAAGGACGGAATTTTATAGTATTGAGATTTCAGAAAACCTCAAAATAGAAGTAGATTCGAGTAGGACGAGAAGTAGAATCGGTAGATGTAGCTTCCATAAAGTGCGGTATACTGAAAATAATGTTCAGGATTGGCCATTGGTCCACCTTCCCGCACCGCAGGCCCGCTGCTGGCCGACGCGGCGCGGACAGGAAGTGCCGCCTGCTCCAGCTCCGACGCCTGACGCGGCCCGCGTTCCCACGAGACGTCGAAAGCCGGCACTGACCGCGCAGTTCGTCTGCACTGGAGGCTGGCGACTTCCGCGAGCCACCGCCCGCCCGTCCGCCCGTCCGCCCGCCGGCCACTGACCACCCGCCGACCACCGCCCGCAGCCTCCGGCGCTCGCCTCGCCCGCCTCACGCCTGCATGCAAATTCGATTCCCAATTAAAGGAAGCTGCAACGAGAAATTAACTCGGGTTTACATAAGTATGAGTCGGACGCGCACGTCGGCGAATTCATTTTTCTGCTACAGTAGAGGCGGCTCTCGACAGTTATGCATGCGGTGGGTTTCTTTCGAAAATTATGCGACGTTTTACATGATATTCTATGAGTAAGGAAAACAATGCAAACTTTTAATACACTGGATAGCTAAATATACGAAGAAAATTGAAGTAATAGCTTTCTTCACGTGTGTCATATTTTACTTTTTTAAGAATTACAAAAATATCAGTTATACCTATATCGTATTGTAAAAAACATGGAGAGCGGAGCTTGCCTGGCTGAGTGTAGTGGAAACGCCCTCTTCCAACTTCGTTTTTTCACCGCCCGACTTCCGATCAACAAGTTGACGAGTTAGTGCGAACAACGCGAAAACGTTTTTGCGCACAGGAAAGTTTTTGACAATGTGCTTCGGCTAAATTATAAATTGTCAAGCAGCGGTG
The DNA here is from genome assembly GCA_011170035.1 of Teleogryllus occipitalis. Taxonomy (NCBI): domain Eukaryota; kingdom Metazoa; phylum Arthropoda; class Insecta; order Orthoptera; family Gryllidae; genus Teleogryllus; species Teleogryllus occipitalis. Next base: position 49,561 of record BLKR01010052.1, read on the forward strand.
TTGAAAGTGTTCCCCCAAATTATTGTGGCTTGTAATGACTCAGAAGGTAATTGCTGATAATTATTGAATTTCTGATTATCGTTTGTCTGTGGGAAAAAGGAAGTTTCCCAGATTCTCAGCAATAAAACAATAATTTAATAAAGAGGTTTGAATGTCTATTTCTTCTTTGTTAGTAATTTCCCCTTTCTTTCCCAGGATAGATATGACTTAAGTTGGTGAATTTCTTCAGTCGAAATAGGGACAACTGAAATTAATATTTAAAATAAACCACTCCCTCTTCAAATTTCACCAACATTCGTCCTAGGGTCACATTTACTTGAAAACCTGAAATCTTGTTGTTTCTACAGATACAGCATCTTCCAAAAAGTAGCCACCGTCACGATCACTAACACCAAGAACCTCATTATAATAACAGAAATTAAAGAAAGAGCAACCTCATTATAATAACTGCATTCAATTCCTCTCATTTAAAATTAATAATTACTAAAAGACAACAGTGTCGGATATAAATGAAACAAATTAAACGAACGCCTTGTGAGTGCATATAAGTACTCCTTTAAACGGACAAACCTGGCGTGTGTTAGCACCTTCAATATCCAGTTAAACACGAGGCATGCAAATACGAACGGTAAAACCCGAGCGAGAAGACCTCTTCACAGGCAGCGGGCTGTGCATGTGCCAATCAATTTCCCCGAGGGAGAGAAGGAGTACTTTTGCGATGTTCTCGCCCACGCGCTCTTTGCCATCACCATCACCATCACCATCACCACCACCACCACCACCACCACCACCATCACCATCACCACCATCACCATCACCATCACCATCACCATCACCACCACCACCATCACCATCACCACCACCACCACCACCACCACCACCACCACCACCACCACCAACCCCAACAGGGAATTTTTCGTGTTTATTAACGCAGAGTGTTATCCCCCAAAATTCTTCGATGTCACTGAATACAAGCATTTCAAAAGTGTGCGGAATAGATCTGGACAAAAGGTATTCTATTTTCAATCGTTCTCGCTGGCTTAATTTCGCAGTTGTGGAGATCGAGCGCGATCGTCATCTGTCTGTGAAATTCATAAGTCTGTCATGAATCGGAAACATCGGTATCACTCATTCTGGACCTTCTCGGCAATATCGGCGGGTAGTCCCCTCTGTATAGTTTTCGGGTAGTTCACTTGTGAGAAACGCCCTGAGATCTTTGAAAAAGGGGAGAATAATTAAGTAAAGAATTTTAATTACCTTTAATAATGAAATTAAATTTAAACACAAAAAAGATATAATTTCCATGCTTGCGTAGATTCAATTGCACAACTATGTAGAGGTTAGCAATGTTCCTTGTATAATGGAATTTTAATTGTTTTTGTCGTACAGCATACCATTCTAATTTGTACTCAATATTCGGTTACCCCATCAATTAAAAGTGATGAGGGATGTGTTTAAGATGGTTAATAGAAACGCTTGAGTGATAAACGAAGGCCAGAAATCCAGTAACGCCTCCCGCGTTCGATACCAATTGTTGTCTCTTCGTCCGCCGAAACGGAGGACAAACACCGATAAAAGGTCGGTATACTTCCTTCTCGATAATGGTAGTGCCGGGTGTAACGTTCTCGGGCACTGAAGTCTCGGCGCGCCGGTCTCTTCATGGCGAACGATCAGAGCTGTGTCTCTTTGTGTCCGGCTCTTGTGTTGACTCTGCTTAAACGAGGAAGAAATAAAACTTTGCCACTAATCGGAAGATTAAAATTGGTTTGTCCTTTGAACTCCGCAATTCGCAGTTACCTACACACACCTACCGCGAGCGGTGGCTCAGTGCATCAAGTGATGTTACTGCAGCGTCTCTGACCGGGAGGTCCTAGGTTCGAGACCTGACGGCGGCAGGATTTTCGATACTAGCTTTCCAGCTAGGTCGAATTCAGTCGCTGTCTGGAGGAGAATTCCAGCGGCCGGCTGCTCTGATCGGTAGTTTTCCGTGGTTTCTCCGATCAACACCAGGCGAATGCCGGAGTAGTACCCTAACAAACGGGCCACGGCGCGCGATCATTCGTTCCTCTTCCTTGTCCTATCCTCACCCCTTACAGATACACTTACACTAACATGCACTACACTACCATACATGCCGGGAAACCGGTCGGGGACTTGGAAATTTTCCCGGCTGGGGCAGTGCCCCGCTGGATGGGGAAAACCCCGTTGGCCGACGGTAGGTCGGCGCCGGATCTAGCCATTCAGTGAGGGAAGACCACCGCCACCTCCCGAGCCAAAAACACGCATTACACTTACGGAACTAATCACCACAGTAGTTGACGTGCCCGAAATTATCAATCAATCAATCAAATTCATACTCCTTTTCGAATAAGTCACCACGTGCTCGCTCCTGGCAGAGGCTACCACCAACAGTTATGAGTCGCTGCTTCACCAAGCCTTCTCATAAAGCATTGCGGCGCAGTGATATCCGTTTTATCTGTATTAATATCCGCTGTGCCTGATTTAATATTTGCTTTTATTATTTGCTGCAATGCAGCGATGGCACGTGGCACAACCACTGGCGAATACTCTGGTCGATGACTGCGGATGTGGGGCTGGGAATGGAAGTTGTGAGACAGGCAGAGCTAGTTTTCCGATTAAAATGAAGAGATTTTTAAATTTACCTTGATTCAATTTACATCGCACTACAACACTCTTCCCACGCCACAACCTCCCAGCAAGCTTAAAGTTCCTCCTCCCGACTCTCCTCATTGAATTTCTCTCCACATGTAGCAGGATTGGCAGATTGATGTTTCCGCTATGGCCGTTAGTCCCGTTTGTGTAGTGCTTGTTTATTCTGGGAGGTGGCGGTGTTCCTCTCCCCGCTCGGTAAGATTCGCCGTTGACCTACTCTTCGACTTGCAGGGCATTTCACCTTTCAGTTACCACTCGCAAGTGAATGCCGCCCTGGACGGGACCACTCTAGATGGCACTGCCCTATATGGAACAAATTCAAAACTCCCTACCGTGCTCCCGGCATGTGTGGCAGTGCAGTGCATACAAGTGTTAGTGTGTGTGTGTGTGTGTGTGTGTGTGTGTGTGTAGTAGGAGAGAACTAGGAAAAAGGAAATATTGCTCGCGGTTCGTGACCCGTTGGTTAGGGTTCTGCTCCGCCATTCGTCTGGCGTTGATCGTAGAAACCATGGAAAACTACCGATCAAAGCAGCGGGCTCCTAGAATTCTCCAGACAACGGCCGAATTCGGTCTAGCTATCTAACTAGTGTTGACAATCCGCCACCGTCGAGACACGAATCCTAGGATCTCCCGGTCAGAGTCTCTACAGAAACAGCGGTAATGCCCGCTCTGAGCTACTCTCAGCCGGCAGGCGCCAGGGGTTTTTCAGGAACGGTGTCGACAATCCGCCACCGTCGAGACACGAATCCTAGGATCTCCCGGTCAGAGTCTCTGCAGAAACAGCGGCAATGCCGGCTCTGAGGCTCAGCCGGCAGGCGCCAGGCGTTTTTCAGGAAAGTAGCCGGCACCTTCCGTACCCGCCTCATGCAGCGTCCCCTTCGCGCCGGCCGTACGCGAGTGACGAGAGCACGCAGCACGACGGGTCCGCGGGGGTCTCGGATTGCAGCGCGTCGGGGGCGAGGGGCGGGCGCCGGGGCGCCGGGGGCGGCGGCGGCGGCGGCAGTGCGGGGGCGGCGGTTCCGGCCCGTCGGAACGTTCTTTCGTGGCGGAGCGCGCGTCCTTCGAGTGGCGGTGGGGGCGAGGGCGGCGGGGGCGCCCGCGGCGGCGCGAGTGGGCGAGCGGCGCACGGGGGGGGGGCAGGGGGGGGGACGCGGAGCTGCGGCGGCGGAGGCGGGTGGCCGGAGAGAGAGAGAGGGACGTGAGTAAGGAGCGACGTGTGCCCCGAAGGTGCCGGCCGGCGATTTAGCAAAGGTGTTTACACGGAAACGGAGAGCTCGGCGCCGACCTGCGCGGTTCGTGGAACGACTGCCGCCGATGCCGGCGCTGACGCCGACGCCGCTGACGCCGGCGGGGGACGCGGGGCCCGCCGTCAGCACGCGGCCAATCCGCGGAGGCGTCATGCGCCTTGCCAGTTCAGACCTGCCGTCCTCCGCCCACTTACGTTGCCCAGGCTCAGCGACGGTCGGCGCTCGCTCTTCTCCAACCTCCCCTGGCTCAGCTCGCCGCAGTGAACATCTGCTTAACTCCTTCAATTGCCGCTATATCTCATTGGATATTTGTATTTATTCATTTCTATAAAGCTGTTATTGAAATGATGAATTGCCTGGGTGGAGAAAGTCGTGATTACGAAAATATCAACACAACGAATGAAGACCACTTACGACTACAAATGAATGAGCGAAGAATGAGTAATAAGTATGTTATGCAAATATTACAAACAGTTAATTCATTATTATCGGTATAAGAAAACGGCGCAATGGTAAAGATGGGGAACAAAAAAATTAAAAGAATAAAGATTAATTTCGGCACACACTTACGAAATGTATAAAAGCGCTTTATATAACCGATTTAGATACAGACGCTTCAACTGTTATTCATCCGGTTGCGCTTTTCGATACGTTGTTACCCTTTGAAGTGTATCTGCGGAAACATGAACTAATGAACTACCTAACATGAAAATCCAAGAACATCGTTAATTTGGCTCTCACGGTGTTCTATCAAGATCGTGCATTTCCTTGAAGAGACGAAATGCGAGTCCGCATATTATCCCTCTTCTGGCTGGCAAGGATCTCCGGTGCGTCCAAACATTTGTTTCCTTTGCACGAATCTATCTAAACGCCGGTCGTGCCGAACTTTCCTGTAGTACCTCTTTTATTTCAATAGTTATCTGATATGTTTTTCATGATTAACAAAAATTCTAGATGACGCTTTGCTTTACCACAAGCTTGAGATGGAACTTTTCATCTGTACATATCCATTTTTCAGCATTTCCGACTAAACTATATTTTTGAATTACTGCTAATCATTCATAGAGTAAATGGTAAACTACATGGAACCGGTAGGTAATAAAGCGTTCGTCAATATCAATGTATAATGATTATTTATGCATCAAGGGCGTTATAAGAGTTCTAATGATCGAGCGGGCACAAAACGCCCGAGGGCCTTTGGCACGAAATAATTAGAACCAGTTAACGCTTGTGGTAGTACATACATGATTTTATTTTTCACCTAATTTTAATTGTTCATATTTACTTATTTACTAATTAACTAGTTGTTAACTTGACTTGGTTTGTCATTTCATATTTCCCTCCACATTCACTTTCATAATTCTTTCTCTTAATTCCCTCCATAAGAGAATATATAGCAACATTCAACTGATTTCATATCTCCCTCACGTCCGGATCGTCACCACGATTCTCTCAATCCAGATTCGTTATGCAGTAAATATCGAGCTCCGTATCGATGGAAGTAATGCGCAATAACGTATCGGTAAGAATAAACATTTTTAACAGCTTAAATTGAATGATCAAAATCAAATGATCATCGGATGAGAAATAATATACATGGTTCAATTTGTGTCATTCCGAAACAAAGCATTAAAATAATTGTATGTATCATATGGAGTATACAATGACTCTAAAAAAGTTTGTCAATTTTTTTCTCCTCGAGAGTTCATCATGTTACTATTTTTCGAATGAACCATTTTCGAAGATTGCATGTCACGCGAGAATTAACTGTCACCACTAGGTTGCCAACCGTCCTTCATTTGGAAGGACAGTCCTCTATTGACGCAAATTATCCTCTCGTCCTGCTTTGTATATTAAACGATCTCCTTTTAGTAAATTTTTAACATTTGTTGTCGTTTATTTTATCATATGACTATCATCTACTACGCTGTATCGTTTATAGTTTAATTTAGTATAGAAAACACGAATATCTTTTTTCTGAGCGCTGCCACACGCATACATGATAGTCTGCGTAGCGACTAAAATAAAAAAGAGACGCTCAGACAATCTTCATCTGCATGTTGTGAACGAGTCTTTTCACTTGAATCGCAAATGGAGCCAAGAAAGAAATAGAGCTGATGCTAGTCAAAATTAAATAATCATGAAAAGAAATGTGTTGATGCGGTTTTTCTGCTTATCGAGTGTCCTTCCTTTTACATGAACATTGTTGGCAACCCTAGTCTCCACGCAGCTCGCTGAATTTAAGTTACGGCCAATGAAACAGCATAGGGGGCAGGCTGGTACTACGTCGAGAGCACTGCAACGGAGCAAGTGACCTTTCTGTATGTCGTTCCTGATCCGTTCCCGTCCCGCCCTGAATATGCCGCCCTCGCGTCCTCCTTGGCTATGATTTAGATTCTTTCATAGGGAGCGAAAAAAGTGAATGTACTACAAATCATATTGTGAGGCTCCATGAAACAAAATTCTACGAAGACGCAATGTAACTCACTGGTTTCCTTAATCCCTAAAGTTGGGTAGCAGGCAGGGTCGTGGTCACAGGAGATTAGGGTTTTGCCTACGGATGGATACCCAGTTTCAAATATCGGGATAACTACGTGAAATTTGTAGTGGATAAAAATGTTCTCGAAAATATTCCGTTCTCCTGACTCGAACCCACAATCCTTTTGTAATTGACTATCTCTGGAATGAAGAAAAGCTCCGGTTCTGGTACTAATAACAATAACAATAATATAAATAATAATAATAATAATAATAATAATAATAATAATAATAATAATGCACAAAATTCATGAAATAAACCGAATGTAATTGTAATTATTTGTGTGAACACACCGCAAGACAAATATTATCTGGGGAAACTCGCAGCTGGCCGCTCCATTTCAAATCCCCGACGCTTGTCGGGATCTTTCTTGATAAATGAGGACGAATGATCCATATGAGAATGGAGAATCAGACAATCGCTCCGGTTTTCTTTTTATCTTCATTATTTCATTTTGTTTTAAAATAACAACGATAGTTACGTATGGATTGTACAACTATTAAAACATAAGCTAACTGGAGAAAAACATGTATTAATAAACATTTTTGTTGATCTGCAAATATTTTTAGCCATACGCTACAGCCGTTTATTTATGAGGCGAGTAGAATGTGTGATATTTCGACATAGATTGAACGTGAACAGATTTTCGATAGGATAATTTTGGAGAAGAAATTATGTAAGAGGTAGGTAGTATGTTCAAAATTTCATTCATTGTGTAATTGCGGATTTCGTATAAAACAAGATGCATTAACAATGGTTACACGAAACTGGTTTTCGAATATTTCGAATTTGATGAGGTTTATTTTTCTAACGTTAATACATATTGCGAACGCAAAAAGTACTATTGCATTAAGAACATCCCGATCTACGAAGCAGCAGTTGCGGAATATAAAAATAGTAAAAATAAGAAGAAGAATATAATAATAATAAGAAGTAGAAGTATAATAAGAAGTAATAATAATAAGAAGAAGAAGAACAACAACAATATTAATAACATCTACAAAAACATTTTATAACAATAGAACAAATTAACCATAGGTTGCTATAAGAATAGTTATAATAAGAATGAAGATATTAACCCATTATATTTTTTAAAATAATTGAATAAAATTGTAGAAAGCCATTATAATTTCGCCTCGGGAGCAGTGCAAGGAGCGCCCGGCGCTCGCACGCCTTCCGCTGCGGCCAGCGACCTGCAGTGCGTGGAGTTTCCTGCCGCTGCCGGCCGGGGCCCCCGGGAAAAAGTGCGCCAGGCACGGGAGCAGGTGGCAGGGGGCACGGGGCACGGGGCGGGCAGAGACCGGGCGCCTCGTCCAAGACGGCGTAGCGGGGAAGGAAGGCCGTGAGATAGCGGGGAAGGTGAGGTGCGTGATGGAGGGAGGGGAGGGCAAGACGTCAGAGAGAGAGAGAGAGGACGGAGGGACAGATGAGAGGGAAGGAGGGGGTGGGAGAGGGATGGGACAGGCAGAGGAGGGTGGGAGGATAGGAAGTGAGGGTGGGTTAATGGGAGGGAAGGGTGGAAGGATAGGAAGAGGCGGTGAGAGATTGGGAGGGGAGAGTGGAAGGATGGAAGAGGAGAGAGGGAGGATGGAAGGGGAGAATGGGAGGATGGGAAGGGAGAGTGGGACGGGAGAGTGGGAAGGGAGAGTGGGAGGGAGAGTGGGCGGATGGCAGGGGGGCAAATAGAAATGAAATGAAGTAGATATATATTATTACTTTATTTATTGCCACATTATTATTATTTTATTACATTGGAGCAGAAGAGGAGGAGTAGGAAGGTCAGAAGTGAGGTACAGCAGTGGAGGGGAAAGTGGAAGAGATAGGAAGAAGGCGGTGAGGTGGGAGGAGAGTGGAAGGATGGAAGGGGAGAGAGGGAGGACGTGGGAGGATGGGGAAGGAGAGTGGGACGGGATGGGGAGTGGGAAGGGAAGGAGAGTGGGAGGGAGAAGGGAGGGTGGGAGGAAGGGAAGTGAGGGTGGGAGAGAAGGGTGGATGATCTAGGAGAGGCGGAATTAGGACGGGAGGTGGGAAGAAACTGGGAGGAGGGAGAGAGAGAAGAGAGAAAAGGGAGAAGTGAGAAGAAAAGAGAGGAAATGGAGTGGAGAAATGAAGAAGCGGATGGCCAGGGGAAGTGGGAGGATGGGCAGGAAGGAGTGGGAGCTCTGTGGGGAGCTCAGTGCGAATGGGGGGGTAAGGGAAATTATCAGAAAATGTATTGTGGAAAAGGAAAGAGAGGAAGTGGAAAGGGGAGAGGGAAAGGAGGAAGGGAGTGGGAAGGGAAAGTGGTGCAGGGAGGCGGGGAGAGTAAGAGTGGCGGAGAAAGGGGGCATAAATCAGGAAATGTGGAGAGAGTGGAGAACTCAGAGGGGAGTTGGAAGATGGAAACGGAGGTTGAGGTCAGGAGAGGGTGACGAGGGTTGGTTCTGGCTCTTGAGGTGAGTGTTGGGAGTCGCCCGACTGGGCTGTGCCCCACCTGAAGAGCGGGGAAGCCGAAGACGAGAAGGGCTGAGAACCAGACACGGCGAGGGGAGGACAGGAGATGACGCAGGGTCACGGCGCGAGGAGGAGCGAGGCAACAGACGTCCCCGCAATGCCCCAAGGCAGCTGCGCTTTTCTTCGCCGGCGCCCCTAGACGCCGCGGCGACGGCGGCGGTGGTGGTGGCGGTGGCGGTAGCGGCAAGTGGCGGTGGCAGCGCGCGTGGCGGTAGCGGTGGCAGCTGGTGGCGGTGGCGGTGGCGGTGGTGGTAACGACAGGGGCGGCGGGAAGAGGGCGTAAGGCGGCGGCGGGGTTCGGGCGACGGTGGCGCTCCCATGGGGGAAGGGGTGCGGGGACCTCCAGGCTGCTGGCGAGCGACACAATTTTAATGAACGTGCCATCACTTTTCCGCAGGCTGTCCTGGCGAGCGACACAGCCTTCGCCTTTTCCGCGGTGTGGTCGGGATGCCTTCGCCAAAAACAGCTCCCTGCCCGCCGCCACCTGCCACGGGGCAACTCCGCCGAATCGGTCTTCCCTGCACCAACGCGCCGCCTGAACTAATGTCTTCCCATGAAAGGGCATCTCGTCTGTTTGGATTTTTCTTTTTTTAAGAAAGCTTTTCTGAAAAAAAATACGATTACTTTGAGGCATCATGGTTTTGAACCTGGACACTATGTTGTACAGGATAATGATGATAAACAATAGTTTCTTTTTTCATGACGTAAGAGGTCCTGGGTCGAGAACCCACATCAAAATTTTGAGAGCTTTCTGGATATGTAGAAACTTTAAACTCTATTTGAAACGATTTGCTTGACATTCAAGTTCCTCATACGCATCATCATCACGAATTTTTTTTTTTTGTAACAAATGTTTATTATCTTGAAATGTTTTTCATTAATCGACATTGCCAGCTACATACATCGACATTAGCAAAATATATCGACAATACTGTAAAATTTTTCTGCAGAAATATATATTTTTAGATCGTTTTCGGCATCACAAATTTTAGATCATAATCTCATGGCTTCTCCGAGTCATACGCACTTTAGAAAGTCTGGTCAGAATCTAGTAAAGATAAATTAATTCACATTAAATTGTTTTTCTGACACTAGTATCTCTTTTTTCTTTTTTGCCACCCTTTTTATCCTGCATTCAAGTAGTTTTTACACCGACATTGAACTTTTTTTACTCACTATAAAGTCGTGTCCCAACCAATGAGTCATTTTCTTGATTTGTAGACGTCAAATCACTAGCAAAGCACCAACTGAAGTGACTGATATGTGAAATAATTTGGGAGAACATTGCGTTAGCTTTGTAGCAAAACGAAAACAAGAAAACGCTTCATCGTGCTACTAAACATACAAAATATATGAAATGACTAAACGCAAGAATGTGTTGTTAGGATATGAACTACATCAGACTCTCCAGAAATCGTGCCAGCAACTTTCTTCCCATGATCCATAGTTAGGCATGAAAGTATACACACAATAACACATCGGGCTTCACATGTTTCAATGTGCAAAACAGAGCATCTCCCAGAGCCAAACATGCTACCCTTGGAATCGTCAGAGTTCATTTAGCTCCCAATATGTGCCCACTGAGCGAGTGGAGCGAACGGGCCTTGATGCCAAAAATAATGGCGCCGCCGGGCAAGGAAGAAAGGTAAAAAAAGGTCTTGGTGTTGTAGAAATGGCAATATTGAACGAAACACAATTAAGTAGAAAATAAGGCATGTGGCATAATGAAACAATGGAACGTACACATTAGAAGAAAACGAAGTAAATATAAAGAAAAGGTTGTGAAAGTAAAATAATAATTTCTAAAAATTAGTTTAGAATTTTAGAATTATATATAATCCACTATTTTGATAATTTTTTTAATTGTTCGAATTATTTTTTAAGTTTAGACCAAAATCTGTCCTCCCAAAAGTTAATATAAAATATCTTTTTTTTCGTGAAAAAGATCATTAAGTAATGTAACGGGACTTAAGTAGTCAGACGGCACCAGACTTTTTCTGAGCTTCGTCTTCAATAAACACATTATTAGCTGTAATTTTATTACACACTTTATTCAAATCATCGATACGCATATATGGATAATGCATCACACCAATGGATAATACTCATTATAAATACTTTTTTTTTATTTCAAATTTACAATTTTTTGTATGTGATATGTTCGGATTTTTATCTATACCATGTGATATGCTCAGAAGTTCGGTAGAAAATATTTTGGATAAAATAAACAAATGTTAAATTGAAATAAAAACGTAGCTGCTTTATATTCAAAAATGAGAGATTACTTTTGATTGTAAGCTTCAATATCAATATTCTCCTTCATTTGAATTTCAATGTATCGTCAGTCATTTCAAATGAGTAAAATTGAAAGTATGTTAGTTTTGGGAGTGCAGAGTGGCTCAGAGCCAAGGCTCCGGCAATTTAAAATTTAGAGCGTATGTGGTTGATGCGGCTAACCCGATCGACTTTGAATTTCTTCGCTGAATTATCTACAATTATTTTTGTTTTATGGGTAGTTCGTTATTTATGGTTCAGAGAAGTTTCAATTAAACTACATTCAAGGTTATTATTATTATTATTATTATTATTATTATTATTATTATTATTATTATTATTATTATTATTATTACAAATAAATGCAAGGTGACGAGTATTGAAGAGCAAATATTCTACAGGTCCTAAACAAACATACATCCGTGTGTGAGCGTGTCTCTATTATTTCAAAATATGTTATCGATTAGACTATAAGAAAATCTACAAAACTGATGAGAACACCACAAACAAGAAAAACTGTTCCGCGCGAGTAACAAACCGGGCGAGACGAATGGCGATGATGAAGCGAAGGCGGCGGCGGGGGCGGCGGCGGTAGCGTGACGGTGGCGGCAGCGGGGGCGGTGGCGGCGGTAGCGGGGGTGGCGGCGGGGATCGCGGCGGGGGCGGCGGCGGGGGCCGCGGCGGGGGCGGCGGCGGGAGCGGCGGCGGGGGGCGGCGGGGGCGGCGGCGGGGGCGGCGGCGGCGGCGAGGGCGCAGGGTCGGCCGTTACTACAACGCTCCGCTGTCTGACAACGGCGCGTGAACGGCGGGCCTGTGGCAGGCACCGCCGCCGCCTCCTTCCCCCAGCGCCTCCCACACAAGTGCACTCTTCTGAACCGCCCCCGTCGCCGCCCCCTCCCGGCCTGGGCCTACGCCTCCACGCCCCCGTCGCCTCCGCACCCCCTCCCCCCGCGGGAGCCAAGGGCATGGCCGCACCGGCGGCGGCAACAGCGGCGGCACGGTGCAGCGCGGAGAGTAATCTCTTTTTTATCCCCCGCCCCTCCCGCGGCTTCGCCACCGCCTCCTCGCCTCTTCACCCCCCTCCTCCGCTGCCGCGGCTGCTGCTGCCTCAATCGCCGCGGTCGTCTGGTTTCTAAATTACGCTCGACTCCACGCTCTCGCAACTTCCTGGATACTCAAACATTCAGACGTGAGAAGTTGTGATGCACCGGGCCTCGCCGCAGGCGCCGCCGCGCCCCTTCCCTTTCTCTCTCCCTCTCTCTCTCTCTCGCTCGCTCTCTCACCCGCCCCTCCTCGCCCCGCCTCTACCGCGATGCGCGCTCTGCCGCCGCCGCCGCCGCCGCCGGCAGCTCCCCAACGAGCGCCCTCGCCCGCCGTTAGGTCTTTCCACGCTGGCCCCAGCCGCCGCGCATTGCTTGACGACCTACGCAGATTCCCTACTGCCTGCCACTGGCCGATCTTCGCTCCGATCGTCGCCCTTCTCGCTCTCTGCTATTTCGCCCTTATCTCACATTTCTTTATCAAGAGTTTTTGCACCGCGTGTATCACTACATTGTGTAGGATAAGAACACCCTCTCGAACATACGCGCATGCGCGAAATCTAATGTGACGATACGAATAATCGATACGAATTACGAAATAAATTGGAAAACTTTTCTCCCCAAGAATTGTCATGAGTGATCACATGACTAGTATGGCACGTTTGATAGTGTATGATGCATGTCCTATGATCACGATAAATGACTGTGTCTAAGTCGGTAGTGCGTGCTGCTATCTCTATACTCCCATAATGCAATTTCATGTTTGAGGCCGATCTAGTCGAACAAGTCCAAATCAACAGATTGTGGCACATGGAAATTTAGCGTTAGCAAGTACATCTTTCCGTCACAGTTCAGAACTAAAATTTTTTCCATTAATCGTAGTCTATAAAAGAACGTTGTGCAAAAGACTTTAAAGGGTACATGTGTCATGGTTGCCTCTAATGTGTATCATATTAATTTACGATTCGCTTTATGAAATCTCCCTATTTTAAAAAAAAAATTCATTACCTCCTTATTTCTGTATCCACTCAGTTCTGCACATTTTTACAGTCAGAGCCGATAAACATCACAGGTCTAACGACTTCAGTTTAGCCATGTATTTGATTGCGCTATCAGTGCGTTCCTGTGTCCGCGGGACGCGAATCAAGCGTATAACCACAGTACCATGCCATTTACGTAGTACCTAAGGTAGAGTGTGATATAAGTACAAAAAGGTCAGTATGTAGCCGGATATGTTTACGTGGTAGTAAATTTCTGTTTAAGCTTCACTACACGTATCTCGCGTTACAAAGTCTAACAGCTAGTATTCCATTATTTTCTGCCATTCATATGTAAATTCCCTGTTCCTTTCCTTCCCAACATCTAACAATATCTTCTTGCGATTCACGTTTTTGAAAATATTTACGTGAAGTTTTTGTTACTGTATTAATTGCGTAAAACTTTATATTACACTGATACCGAGCTTATCACGATGGGAAGTGAGCACAAGAGAGGTTAACGAGGAGTTTGTCAACTAGCGTCAGCTATGTCGTCCTCAGACGCCCGCCCTTAACTCCTTCCATACTTTTAGCTGCGGCCGTGGATTACTGACTTCAACGGCAGGTCTGCTGCATCCAAAACTCGCTTTTCGACATTTTACTTACTCCGGACATCTTTCATTCTGTGTCTATGTATACGCATAAGAAACCGTTCAAAGTCTCGTATTATATCATACGTTACATTTCCGCGGTTTCTGTGTACAACAAATACGTGATCAAACCGATTTCTGATAATATCGCATCCATCAAATATCTTTACTTCCGTTTTGATTTTAATTTCTCTGGTTTAATTATTTATTGTCAAAAACAGTTAAAAACTCGGTGACGTAACATGGGGGAGAAATGCATCTGTGCAGGGTTTCTGGAGCGGAGTTTGAAATGACTTCCTATATATTTTCCATTTCTCACAATTATACTTGCATATAAACCTCTCTGTTCTTGTATTTTCACCCTCATTAAATATATTCAGCTTCACTAATGCTATAATACTATAATGCTATAATACAATCATGCTATAATACATAGTTAATGCAATTGGTTTATAATGTTAAGCTTTATTGCAAGAGTACATGTTTTGAAAACGAGCGACGTTAGGAGCGAGCAATGCAATAAAGCAACATTATAAACGAGTTGCATACGCTATTTTTCTTTGTATAATTGCGTTATAAATTTCAGAAGAATCAAACTTAATATTGCGAAACAACTTCCTTTTGACGACTCGGGTATTTGACCTCAGTGCGAGAAAACGGTGGTCGGCTGTTCCGTTTACCTCTATGACCTCAACATTCTCCCGTTGCGATTGGCTGAATGTGTGATGACGCAATCATTGTTCCTTTTATTTTGAAATTGTTCCCAAGGAATCCGTTGACACTCATTGCTTTACAACTAGAACTCAAGGCGCTTGAACTAGAATTAATTTCTTACTTACATTATCATCTCTACTTTGCAATGTAATTTTTAATTTTGTTCATGTACAAATTTTGAGAAGTAATACATCTTTATTACTTGTCATTACTCCATTTTTCATTCACTCACTTTAGAATAATAATAATAATAATAATAATAATAATAATAATAATAAGAATATATATAATAATAGTAATAATAATGATAATATTATTATTATTATTATTATTATATTATTATTATTATTATTATTATTATTACAGTTATTTTTCCCTCAATTCGAAACGACCCATTTGAAGGGCGGCCTGGGTCCCAACGCTACCTGGACAGTAATATCTAAATTGTACCAAAATTATATTAATCAATAGCGGATGGATGTGGTGGAAAGTACTTTGCCATTTACTTTCACGTGACTGCAACATTCACCCCCAGTTCTTTGCGCCAGGCCCCATCCGCGAGTTCCGCGTGGTACTCGCATGACGCTCCATCCCGCCGCGCCACCCGGGTCGGCTCACCTTCGTTACGCGTTCTTTCATCTCTCTCCCATTCTCCCCCACGGGCGACCGCAGGGGGGCGGGGTCAACAGCCGGCACGCGGCGCCCAAAGTTCACGTTCGCACGTCGATCATCCCGCAGCGGCGACCGGCTCGCCCCGGCGCCCGCCCGCCCGCCTTCGGTACACACGCGCACGTAAATGGCTTTAGAATTACAGTGCGGCGAAATGTCAATTCCGCTGCTCGCTTTAAGGAAGCGCTCCCGCCCTCCCCGCCCCTCCTCTCCCCGCCCCGCCCCACCCCCGCGCCCGCGAGGGGCGGGTCCGGCAACGCCCGCTCGTCTACGCCGCACCGGGCTCAGCCTGCCATGAGGATGCACGCCCGGACGCTGGCACACCCCTCCGACTTCCTGGTTGCGCGCTTCGGACAGATGGCTAATTCCTTTAGATGGCGGTGGTTTCGTTCCGGCTGCGGAAGAGCGGATAGCTGTTATGCGAGTGGCAGTTAGTTCGTCAACAATACTATAATATCAAATCTGTAGTTCGTTTACCGATGCACATATTTTTCTATTTCATCGGAGCAAACGTTTCTAGTTTTCAAATGATGCCAAACACCTCGTTCTATACTATTACTTTTATTCATTATTCAACTACGTGAATAAAGAGAGAGAGAGAGAGAGAGAGAGAGAGAGAGAGAGAGAGAGAGAGAGAGAGAGAGAGAGGATTAAAGAGAAATGGGGATTCTGGAGCTCAAGAAAACGTGCGCAGGTGAACTCCGCCATATGTCACAGTTTTTACTAGTTTTCTTTTCGATAATGAAATTAAATTAAGTGTTTATTTGCCACAGAGCGCAGTAGTTACAATATTTGGTACTACATAGCGTTATTTTCGCATATAGAGAATCATTTTTAATTTTTCTTCTCGGGGAATTTCGAATAGATTAAAAAATGAAGGAGAAATAGGAAAACTGAAGGGTTTCGGTGAAGGTAATGGTGCGGAAGGTATAATGATATGGACATGTCAAAGGGATCACGAAAACAAAAACTACCTGTTACGTTTTCGTCTTCGGGAACAAAAGCGAGCATTCATGTTAAAATACATAATTTCACCAGAGTAAGAAGTGTTGAAACGCCTACGAATATCACATTTTTTTCCATCTGTCAAGAAAATGAAACCGTTTAATATCCAACTCAGTAAGACATTGTCACATATCTCGATAATTAATGCCCAATAACTAATAGTAATTGTCACATGAATTCGAGTAATTAAACGAAAATATTCACAACTGATCACTCCGTGTTTTGGTTGAGAAACGGAAAATATTTAGGAGGCATTTCGCAGAGATGGTACTTACATATTTTTCCAAGCAATCTATAAACAGCATCCCTTAAATACTCAATCCATTTTTTTCACAGCCTACTGTGAAACAGCGCGCACAGATGGAGCATTCACGCGGGAACCAGGAGCTTCAACTCTAAGCGGCTTTAGAGCCTCGATAAATAATGCAATGCTCGCGAAGACATCACAGGGGAAAGGCCGCAGTGCACGAGCGGCGTGGTTCGCGGCTGGGTGATTGGTTGATTGATCAGGAACTTTGGGCGCGTTAACTGCTAAGGTCCTAGTGTAGTTCCGTAAGTGTAGTGCATGTTTTATCGTGGGACGTGGCGGTGGTATTCCCCCGCTGGATGGCGATCTACACGTCGGCTAGCGGGGTTTCCCTAACCAAGCATCTCCCACCTGCGGGGCAACGCCCCAACTGGGACACGTTCTAAACTCCCGCCCGTTCTCCCGAATTGTGTGGTAGTGTACTAAATGTCAATGTGGATGAGTAAATGAGAGACGAGAATGGGACAAGGTGGAGGAAGGAAAGATCTCACGCGCAACCACGTGAAACTGCCGATCAGAGCAGGCGGCCGCTAAAATTCTCCTCCGGACAGCGGATGCATTCGACCTAGCTATGTATCTAGTGTCGAAAATCCTGCCGCTGTTGGAACTCCAACCCCGGGACTTCCCGGTCAGGGGCACTGAGTGGCATCAATTGATGCCCTGAGCCACCTTCGCCGGTCGCAGCCGGGCTGGCGCTGGCGTTCGCGGGTGAGCGTCCGCATTCGTCATCCTCGCGGATGGCGCGCCGCCGCCGCGCCGCGCCGCGCTGCATTGTTTACATTCGCGAGCGACTGCTCGTGACTCGGGGCAACGCGGTAATGAAAAAAGCGTGACGCGTGTTTGCGGCGCGATGCGCCTGCCCGACCGGCCCGCGCTCCCCTGCGCGCCCTCCGCGCCCTCCGGCCCTCCCCCCCGCGCCGCCACGCCCCCGCCGCGCCCCCGCCGCGCCGCCGCAGCCGCTGACGCCGCTGCCAGTCGTTAGGAAGAGGCGGCGCGGCGCCGGCAGCGGCGACGAGACGGCGCTGAGGGAGACGGAGAACGCGAGACAGATGTGGTGGTAGAGTTGGGAACGGGGGAGGAGGATGAGGAGAAAGAGGATGAGGAGAAAGAGGACGAGGAGAAAGAGGACGAGGAGAAAGAGGATGAGGAGAAAGAGGATGAGGAGAAAGAGGACGAGGAGAAAGAGGATGAGGAGAAAGAGTAAAAAGAGAAAGAGGAAGAAGAGAAAGAGAAAGAGGAGAAAGAGAGGAGAAACAAGAGGAAGAGAAACAGGAGGAGGGGGAAGAGAAGGAGGTGGAGGTAGAGGCTGATGAGATAGAGACAGACGGGGAGATGGAGACGGAAGGGTAAGTAAAAATGGAGGAGGAAGTAGAAATAGAGGAGGAGAATCAGGCGGAGGTAGTGATGATGCCAGGGACGAGAATGTTTACAGCGATTATCATGGTGGTAGTGGGGGTAGTTAACCTACGAGGCGGAGGGTAGTTGGAAGACACAGGCAGTGATAGAACCAGCGTTAACGAAGGCGGTAATGAAGGTGACAGTAAAGGTGACAGTGGAGACGCCTGCAAATACGACAGTAAAGGCGTCAACGGAAGAGGAAGCAAAGTCGGCGAAGGCGGCTTCTGGGGCGACGGGAAACGAAGAGGAGGAGGCGGCGGAGAAAGGGAGTGAATAAAGCGGCCGTGGAAGAGATGGTGGCAGTGGCAATGGCGGTGGCGGAGGCGACAGGTGGCAATCTCGCAGCCATTGCTGCCACCCCCGACTGCGGATGCCGCCGCTGCGGCGCATCTGCTAAATATTTATTCGCGACCATCCGCCGGCTGAGGCAGAACGCGTGTGATCGGTTCGTGGGAAAGCGCGCAAACGTCCGGAGCACGATCTTTTGGGATTGTTCCTCGTCGGAGAATTCCTTTCCGAGCGGGTAATGGGGAATTGGAGCCTCCGGAAAGGCACGATCACGCTCGCTACCAATTGAACGCTTCTTGAATACCCGGTGACATGTATTGGACTATGTATGAAAAAAAAATTAATGAGCTGAAGACATATAAGGTCAAAAGCCTATTCCCTAAACGTGACATTATGTGATACGATGCAAGAATATCAAAGTAAAAAAATATTTCATAATCATAACTGGTTATTTCATGATTATAATGGGGGAAAAGTTTACATGATATTTTGTTTCGCGGAAAGTCGGTTGCTGTTTAGCGGAGGACAAAGTTGTGAATCTCTTCGAGCAACAAGTGGTCAACGTACTTTCGTTCATTATAGGATAACTTATTTCAAGGCCAATTACTGTATCATTAGACTCAATTACCTACTAAATCGTGCCAGTAGTCAAATACGTTGCTTGTGTACGTTACGGCTAAAATTCAAAATATGGCTAATTCGTGAATTAGCCAGACGGTTTGGATAAACCCGTTTGACGAGGAAAGGTTTATTTCGGACGTCATGCGGTTAATTCAGGATTAGCCACAGGGTGTTTAATTCATTGTGTTGATCGAGTGTGAGACGTCTCGTGTATTTGTAACAAGTATGTTGGTATAAAAATGTGTTGGAAATTGTTGCACAGACTCAAGATTGTTTTCGAAGCCTCAAGTCGGGAATGCGTAGTGAAACGTCATGTGAGTTATATAGTGTGGTTGGCTTAGATTAGAGTAGATAGTATCGTGTAACTGCGCAGCGATAGCAACGAGGCCAGAGGACTAAACTACTGCTTTCAATCACCAAAGAGATAACAATCTTCTTGGCAACGGAACAGGCCACTCGGCCTAGTCCTTGATGATGATGATGATGATGATGATGATGATGATGATGATGATGAGCATCGTGTACATTGAAATTTACCACTTACACATCGAAACTCGAAACTACTAGACTCTCGTAGCCTAATAAAATTTCCACTAGCAATAGGATTCCTGTTTTTCACACAATATGTGCTGTTTCTCTCACCGTAACGTACTTGACCTACCCTACGCACCTACTGATGGCTACGTGCACCCGAATTAGGCTTCGCATATAGATTTTACTTCGGAGTTATCCATTTATTGTGGATAATGTGATCATTAACCGGTTAATTCGTCAATTAGCCAGATTCGCATATAAGTCGTAACCGATACAAAAGCAAGAATGACGTCAATGTTGCAGCTACGAACTTTGACGGTAAGTAGAACCACCAAATATATTACTTAACGCTGATACTGCTCGGTGCTAAATATGGAAGTTGGCCACACACAAACCGACTGAAACTGAAGTGTTAACTCTCGCGTTGAACACGTTAAGAGTTCACCTCTCGTGCCTTGCCATGTCTTCTCCTGCAGAAGGGGGGGGGGGAATTGCGCAATATCCCGACTACCGTTAACGTCCTCTTAAAAGACGGAAGTAATGCTCGTGGATTCTACGGCAAGCCGGCCCATACTCCCGTCTCACCGCCGCCGTACTGGCCGTTGCCTTTTATTGGCCTGGTTTCCGTAAGAGGGGATAAAAACGCGTTTATAGCGCAACGCAGCCTGCGCTTCGACGCACAGCTGACGACGTCTCGCCTGGGTTTCACCGTTGTGCAGCGAGTGACACTAAGGGAAAGCGGCGCCGCGGATTGATTCTTTTACGTCCGTCTTCAATGCGGCGATAAATTTAAAGTGCGTAAAGAAAAGTGCTCGTAGCGGAGTCGTGAAAAGGCTGCAGGGCTGTTAGCAGACGCGTTATAATAAGAGTACGAGACCAGAAAAAAAAGCTGTAAATCCTTTCCCAGTTTAGGTTCCCTTCTTCCAGTTTCTTTTCGTTGAGCTAAAAGGAACAAGAGCCACAAGAAATATTAATATTAAAAATTTATAATCCAAAAGAGTGTCTTCTTTGAGTCGTAAATTATTTTTCATGCGATTATTCGAAAAGATAATAATGAATTCGCAGGAGAGAGAACATGAAATTCCCACATTTTATCTCGTACTGTTATTACGAAAGTTTCTTATAACGGAATTCTCAGCAAAAAGGTAATTTCTTGACTGGGTTACGACTTAAGTGTCATTGGAACGCGAATATTTCACTACGTGGCATTTTGCATTTCACCTTCCAATCACAGTCAAGGGAAAAAGTACAACGAATGGAAGAAATAGTTAAAAGAAAAAAATAATGAACTAAAACGATAAAAAAAACTTAATTTTAATTTTTGCGAACTCTTTCGAAATGCTGATTCCAGCTAGGCTTTATAAATGACATGTGTAGGGTTACTTTAGGCCACAAAAATATTTCTTACTATTGTTTTGAAATGATTCAAAATAATTTGATACAACGTTATTCTTTTGAAGTAATCATATGTTCTGAAAAGAGTTGTTCTTAATACCAAGTATACATCAGGTCAACTACATTTTCTCTTAATGCAGAAGAATAAGTAAGCTAGGTTTTTCAGGAATGCAATAAAATATTTGTCGTATTTTATTTTCTAATTGAAACACAACGACATGAGAAATAGGCTCTAATTGACTATGGGAGACGGAACATAATCCCAGAATACATACAAATAATAATATAAATAATATACTCATAAAGTAATAATCACATCACATTGAATTTTCAATATAATATGCAACCAAAACCTTCTGAAAACGTGCACGATAACGCTATAAGGCGTCCGGAGTGCAGAAGCCGCATAATTTAAACTTGTTTGTTCTAAATGTGGATCTGGTTTGCTGGAGGGCCGTTCGCAGCTATGTTCACACCTCCGACGCCCTCCATCCACTCGTTAGGAAGGTTCGACTAACTGGCAATTGACGCTCCTCCAGTGACGGTGCAGCGGAGACGTTGCCACCGCTGACACTCTGTAATCCACGCTCGCCTCCCTATGATCAATTCACGCCGCGCGTACGTTTTCGCTTGTTTTTCTGAAGCGCCAACTGCGGGAGCGCGCGAACAAAACACAGTCGTTCACCGGCGGCCAGCGGCGCGAACCTGCTCGACCCCGTCGTAAGTCCTCCCCTCTTCCTCGCTCCCGTCCTCGTCCGCGGTCGCGCTTACCAGAGGCGCTGCCGGATGGCGGGATGGTTGGATGGGGTTCGCCCGCTGAGGACTACTCGCCCGCTTCACACGCCCCCCTCGTTGGCGCAATTGCGGCGCCCGTCCTCGCCCCGGCGGTCGCTCCCGCTTCCGCCCCCGACCCCGCCCCCGCCGCCGCTCCTGCCGGCGCCACCCCCTCGGCCCCTCCTTTTTGCCTTCTCAGCTGCCGATTCCGACATTACCATGGCGCTGACCGCACTTCGCTTGTTTACGTTGACTGAGCGGACAGTGACTTCATCTTCCCTATAGACATATTGCTTGCAGCTTTCAGCGCCATTTGGAGGTGGAAATTTCCTACCCTGAAGAACCTTCATTTCAGATGAGAATTGACTACTTATTAAAACAAATTTTAAAAAAGAATATATCAGAATTACATATTTCAAATGTTATTTAAATTCGATTGCGGATATATTACTTGCATTTGTTCGCACAGTATTTATTCAAAAAGTTTCCGCTTAACTTACTTCAGACTTAAACTATGTCCCGTTGTGAGCGAGTCATTCGCTTCGCTTCACAGAGCATAGGAAGTTTTTTATCTGTTACTTTTGCATGGAAGTTATCGTTCATATCAATTTTGTCTGAATTCTATCACATGTGTGATTACCC